>VYZS01018606.1:13623-29236 GCA_013400695.1 Neodrepanis coruscans | reverse complement strand
GCCGAGCCCCAAGGGCAGCCACGCCGCCCCGCATGGCACAGCGGGGGAAAGGGACCACCGAACCGGCGCGGGCGCTGCCCGCAGCCCCGCACCACCGGCCCCTGGGCAGGCCCCCCGGCCCGCGCTGGCGGGGGGAGGGTCCCCCCCGCCCGCTGGACCCCACACGGTAGGAAAAAAGGCACGTTTTATTTCACTTTCGTTTTCACCCCACGACACGTTTCCTCTAACGAGCTCTCATCCAAGTGATGGTTAGATACCCCTCTCACCGTCTCAAACTGAGACATCTCACTAAGATAAAGTCTCGGGAAAATACATGCAGTGTTATCTCTATATGTGATTTCAAGGTATTAACAAACTAAAATGCTCTTTGAAAGTTTGGTGAGTGAACTTTAGGGCCTCAAACATATGTTTTAAAAGTAATACCCCCAGTTAAGAGTGTAGCTTTGGGGTCTTACACTCTGCTTTACATGCAAAAAGTACTGTTCTTCTGCACATTTGGCAGGTGCTTTATTTGTTTTATATCTTTGCCACATAATTAACAGCCTCATGAATAGCCCCTATTTAGAAAATTCATGATGTAAATTGAAATGTGTTGGAACAGCTATGATTTCCTGCAAGCTTTCACTTTCATCTGCTCCTAAATCTGATATCCCTAGTTTGAGACAGACTGATTAGCCACTCTCTTGTCTAAAGCATTGCGTTTTTAATGACCAGAGCTAATCGTTATTATCTAAGTGAACAAAAAGCACATTGTCCATTACTCTTGTTGTGGTTGTGACAGATAGCTCTCAGGTGAATGAACATATTTCTCCTGGCAAATACAGAAATGCACCCTTTAATTGTGATTTGTCCCCTGATTAGAGCAAGCTGAAACCTTCAGCTGAGGAGTGATGGATAAAGTGCTGGGTAAGTGGACATTACTTTTGGAGAGCTGACTCAAATTGCAAACCGAGAAACCCTACAGGGCATAGGGAAGGAAGATTTATTCCACCACTCGATGTCAGTATATGCTCACTCTTAAAACTACAGATATTTTTTTTTCCTTTCCAGGGAGACTTCTGGGTAGAGGCCATTTACCACCTTTCCGAGTGTTTCTTGTGATCCAGATTTTATTGATGATGCCAATTGACTGAAGAAGTATGTAAACAGCAGTGAGGACAATTCTCAAATTTCCTCACAAGTGTTACTTGTTCTCCTTGCTCTTGTGTAACAGAGTCGTGGTTTCTAGGCTTAGGGTGTTTGTGGAGGACTTTACAAGTGGAAACCCATTACTTTTCAAGGCACTTAACTAGTTTCTTAAGTTGACTCACGGAGGCCTGTAATGATATTAGTCATTCATTACTTCTTTGATTATCTCTATTAAGAAAACTCCCTCCCCTCGTTGAACATTAGTTCTGTAGCAGCCCACCTTTTGAGGCTTCTTCTCCCACTCCTTTCCCTGCATCAAATTGTGGTGTAGGTATTAAGAAATTCCACTCTTGCCTAATTTGGCTCCTTTCCTCACCCTCAGCTTTCTTTTTGAGCCATTGCAATGCAGAAGCAGCCAGGAAACTGGTTTTGAGCCTCCTCTGGATCTACACCACCAGAGGAGGCAGCTGTATCAAACATCTTGTGTCTAACTTTCAGCAAAAGTCCCTCTTCACTTTCTACAAGACTGAGTTTATCATTTACTAATTGCCCTATGAGTACTTCTCTGATCTAAATGCCTCCTTTATTGTTAATGTGAGCAATTTCTCTGATAATATAGTCCATTGGAAAGTGAAATTGATATTTAAATAGAAATCTATTTGGTTCTAAATAGTTTAATTTTTCTCAAACTGAAAAAGCAGTTTTAGAATATCATTAAGTACTTGGTTGTGTGTGTAAGATTACTTTCCTCAGTCTCTGTGTTCTATTTGCATGTCAGAATAATGAGGGTTTTTTTTCTAATAATTAGTACATTTGACTTGATATAGGCACTTAATAGTCTTTTAAATCTGTTTTAAGACATTTGCATTAATTGTAATAAATCACTCATTTGAATGGGGCACAGTTTTAGATAGAAAACAATGTAATTCCTGGGATTTTGAAAGCTGCAGGAAGATAAAAAAGCTATTTGTGCTGCTGAAACTGAACTAATTGCACATTTACTAATAGGAATGTGATTCTGGGTTCCCTGTGACTTCACAAAAACAAGATCATAGTTGACACTGCAGCCAGCCAGGTGACTTGTAGAGACTGGGAAAAGCCTAACGCTGACAATGATAGATGTGTTATTTAAATAATTTCCAATTTGAAATAATATTCCAATTCAAATATAATGTTTCCAATTTAACATAAATATCCATAAGAAAGACCAAAAAAGTAAAAATATGCATAGGTTATGACCTAGGTCATCCAGCCAAAACTCCTGAGAGAAATCTCCAATGTGTTTGAATTAAATGGACACTGCAGATGATGGATGACTGGCTCAGAAAATGTATTTTAGTTCTGTGAATGTCTGTTTGCAAAATAGTAGCAGATCCCACATTGGGGTTTAAAGTTAAACCCCTGAAAAGGACGATGCGATGGAAATCTGATTAAAAAAAAAGAAGTATTTTTGGATATACCAGCACGTGGTGACTTGTTCAGAGGCTAAAATCAAACACACTCTGAGTGTCTGTGTTGGTGCCTCTGTGGCTGCAGTGGACACAGCCAGAAATTTGCCTTACGTGGATACTGCAGAATACCACCAAAATGCCACATGTTACCCAGCCCAGACCTGCTGTGCTTGTAGGCTGTCCCAAAAGAAAGGTCAGTGTTCCCCTCTCATCCCTGGTAACGTTACTTCCTTTCTCCCTGCACCTGTTATGTGAAATGTAAATGCCTGTTATGCCTTTAATGTAGAAGCATGAACCATTAGGTAGTCATGCTGCATTTTTCTGCTGATCAGCTATATACTGGCTGGTTCTTTGCTTGATGGTTGTTATGGGATATTTACTGGAAGACAGTGGCACGCTGGGATTTAGAGTCAAGCTAAATTATTAGTAGTTTATTGTCTCATTATTCCTCTTCCTTCTGTGAGTCAGCACCATCTGGCACCATGGAACCAGTGTCCCTTCCCACTGCAGGCATTAATAACAATGTACTGATTGCATGAATTGGCAATTATTTAGCCTTGGGTCATCAGTGCCCAAGAAGCCAAGGCAAAGATGAGAAGGCTGTTGCCCTCAGCTTCTTCTGTAGATAATGTCTCTTTGGAGCTGTATTTCGTAACCTTTGCTATGACCTGATGCCCAAATGTGTAGTTTAAACAAGCCCTGAGCAGTTTCCTTGTGCTATGCTCAGATTCAGCTGCTTGCCAGGAGAAAAGTGCTCCCTGAGAGCTCTGCTCAAGTAACATGGAAGAGTGCTACCAGCCAGTAGTCCCTTCTACATGTGGTCTGAGCCCTTCCAGGGCCTCTCCAATCACTGCTGTGGCCTCCTCTGCGGACCTCAGCTGAAATGCTTATTCCACAAAAATCAAGCTGCAAGGGAAAAATAAGACCACTTCTTGAATAAGGCCTGTGCTTTTAAATAGCCCTGCAAAGGTATCATAGGAAATATTTCATGCTTTTGTGGTGGAAACATCAGAGTGTACATTTGACAGCCTTTACTGCTGAGGTTAGACATGCATCAAACAAGTGATCCCTCACCATTTAATATCACACTGAGAATCCTTATGGCTTGACAGCAGCAAGGCAACAACAGCAGAAATCACACAAAAGAGCTGCTGCTCTACATGAACAAATCTCTCACACTTAAAACCTCAGAAGTAAAAACCGTCCAATTCATGTATACATTTCATACCCTCTACCTTGTTCATGTGTCTTATACTTAATATGCCTTATTCTGCTGATTAATGTTAGAGAAGAGTTACAAATGTATTAATTTTAATAGAAGTTGCAGCACATCTTAAAAATGAGTTTTCAAGTGATTTGGTGGCATATTTTGACTTCACAAATGAGCTGTTATGACACTGGTATCAGAAGCAATTTAAGCTATGTCATTCATCAACTAAGAGAACATAAATGTATTATGATATTCATTGTTACTACTCTGTGCAACCCTTCCTGTACCAAAGTAAACTTTTAAATATTTGTTTTGATTTTGTGTATAAGAATCAAAGGCATTTATGTCTGTCAGAAAATAGCACAGTTTTGATGGAACTCTTAAGAGTAGAAATGTGTTCTACATGAGCACAATTGTCCCAGCAGAATGTCTGCATGTAAATAATGATTATCTTTGTGTAGTCAATACCAGATCTTTGCAGCATTTGATGCCTGTGGAGTTGATGCAAGCCCTGTCCCATTAGTATGGACTGAACAGTTTTGGGCAGGAGATGCTGAAGGAGGCAGCAGGCTTTGCCAGTTAACGTGTAGCTTTGTGTGCTTATGTGATTCTTAGAGTTTGTACAGTATAAACTTCACTTTTAGTACATTATAAACTTTCACTTATAGTGTGGAAATACTTCCTAGAGTATGGGGCTGTTCATCAGGCTTATAGTTTATGTATGAAACAACAGGAAAGTAATTTTGCTGAATATATGTCTTCAGAGATCCATCACACCATCATCAGCTTCCATTGGAAAACAATTACAAGGCTTCTGAAATGATTATTATGCCAGACATTTTTCTTTGTGGCTTCACTTACAAGAATGACAGGAATTTCAATGTGTGAGTTTTCCCTGGTGTATTCTTTACCCTTCAGTAAAAGCAGAAGTGGGAGAGGTACATCATACTAGGCACAAATCAAGCAGGGAAAACCATTTACATAAGTGAGAAAATATGCAAGTGCCTTGTCTTGGTGGGTGTTACTGCCACTTGGAAAATCTGGGGCCTTTCCACTGAGAGTCATTACTCTCTGCTGGTTTCTGCTGCTGCACCACCTGCTTTGTACTTCTGCAGCTTCTCGTCTCTCCAAAGGACCTTTGAAGTGTTTATTATCTCTGAAAACGTGGTTTTGTGTCCTCTTGTTATTCTAGCAGCTCCCATTGATGTAGTACTGGAAGATGGTAGGAGATCACTTGTGATCTGATAGTGGGAGCTGTTGTGTCACCAAAGCTTCTTTGAACTAAGTACTAATTAATAAGACCAATGATCTGTGCATTCTTTTTAAGTTCTGATACTACATCTAGATACCAAAGAAAAGTAACACAGAAAAGTAAATATAGTCTTGTTTGTCAGCAGCCTTGAAGTATCTATAGGGAGGTTTTGGAAGGTTTGCATCTTGTGAAATTTTGTCAGGACTTCACAAATATAAAAAGTTTGAAAGCCACTGACAAAGAGCAATTTTTTCTTTTTTGAGACCATGCTATCTCAGTTGCAGAGAATCCACATCAGCCCATGACCTCCCACTCCAATTGGTAATTGCCCCACTATTCATAAGCTGCCCTTTATTCCTGCATCTGTTTTCTTGGGCTAGCCTGAATTTGGTCTGCTTTGGAGTGCTGGATTAAAGGGTTGTCAATTTTTTGTTGATGACAAGAGGCTGTGATCAAGCCACAACTTAACCTTTCATTTGCTAATCCAAATGGATTGATCTACTCAAATCTTCTACTCTAAGGTATTTTTTTCAATCTCTTACCTTGTCTGTGTGCTTTGACAGATTACAGAGAACTGATGTTTTGCAGATGAGATACTGCTTATTAAGTTTGGAAAAAGGGACCCTGCATGTTTTTTTTTTTGTTTGTTTGTTTGTTGGGATTTTTTTTTTGAGCCCTTTGTGCATCTACTTGTACACAAAACAATTTTTCTCATTGTTGTTGTTGTGTGTTCCAGGTTGTTCTGCCAACCTGTAAAATGTCTGATTTGAAATGATTGCCAGGCTTGACTTAAATCAATAGGAGGGGGATAGAAATGTATTTCAGGATGTTTCTTTGTTGGTCAATAAAACATCATATCCTGTGCCATCAAAAAATGCTGAAATCAGCTTTGAAGAAGCAGAAAAATGTAACAATTGGAGATACAATTGAGAGTGATTTGCAGCTCTAAATCACCTTTTGTATACAAAGGTGAAATGGAAGTTAAAATAACAGAAAAGAGGTGTTTCTATTCCTCAGAGTCTGGGTTTTAGGTCTGAGGTAAAAGAGGAAATTTTTATTAATGCAAAGCTTATGTGACCTTTTAGTAATGAAGAAACGAGAACATTGGATGCTTCATCATAAAAATTAGTCAAATTTCATGTTCCTATAATTACTGCAAAAGTATTTGTCCTGGGCATTACCAACTGAAGTTTTCTTCTTGAGGAGTTTGTTGCCATCATGACTCATGGAGTGAAACTTAACTTTTTTTTTTTTTTATTGTTATATTTGAATGGAAATGGAGATCTAATTGCCTGTAAAGCATTCCTTTCCCAACTAATTACTTCCCTGTGAATACACAAATACAGATTATGAAGACTGTAACCAATGAAGCTTCTGGAAGGTATGGCCTGGGCCATCATACAACTGCAAAACTCGGAGGAAAATTCGTTTACCTTCATTTTGGTTGTCTGCTGTGACAGCTGGCATAAATCTTTTCAGTTTACTTTGGAAGAGATTGTACAAGTTCACCTTGTGTGCTTTATTTATTTTTTTTTCTGTGTCTATCCCTCTGAAAATCAAAAAAATTACCTCAGTTTTCATTGACCAGTCTGACCAGTGCAGCATTTTGGAAAGGCCACATGCAGAAGACTGTATGGCTACCAAACTACCAAAACAAATTGTCTGAGACAGGCTTCCAATACTTCCCATGAGATGGCATCCTCTAATTCTGTTCATTTGTTATTTAGAAAACTTAAAATGCATGTTAGTTTTCATAAGAGTCTTGTGAACCTGTGATTTTTTTTTTAAGCCATCACTAATCCGGGTTCCTAAATTACTGCCCATGCAGCAGTGAGGTTAAAAGAGGGGAATATAAGAAAAGAGGGTTGCATGTAGGTTGGAGAGGAAAGGCAGCAGCAACCAGTAGCTGTGAGGTCTAAGAGGAACTGTTTATGGATCCTCAGGTCTGGCCAGAGACTAAAAACAGACTTGCCCAGCTTCAGTGGGAGCCTGCAGGATCTTTGGCTCATCCTCCATGATGTTCCAAACTCTTCATGCTCTAACAGCATAAAAATACAGATAGAGAATTAGGAACAGAGTATTGGATTTTGAATAAAATCACTGAATTTTAAACCCCGAAATAGTCCTTGCACTTTCAAAATAGTTGTTTTTCTCTTTTCAGAATTTTCTGTAAAATTTCTCCATCCAAATCCCTGTGTTATTTGAGAGCATTTTTCAGTCTAGTATTGATAAACTTATCCACTTGTAAGATAACAAATTGGCAATTATTTGGGTTCACACCAATTATTGCAGAACACCAACAGGAGCACAGATGCTGTGTAGTACCCACTGCTGTGGTCTAGAGCAAATAAATTCTACTAAATCCTTTAAGTGAAAGACCTCCTATTTTAATTGAGGCACTGATAAGATGCATACTGTGTTCCAGCTGCCTGTGGGAATACAGCAATGCTTGTGTTTAAATAGTTATGTAAAAGTATGTTGTGCAACCAACAGGATGTGATGTCCTAACCAGAATATCTTACCAAGAGATATTATATGTGATGTAGTTTACAATTGTATGTAGTGGTATTTTGTATGCATTTCAAAATTATTCTCATCTTGTGTGGGAATTTGCATCTCCAAAGATTTATGTTTGTTAAAATTTATGTTTGTAAGATTCATGCTGATAAAAAGAACAGATGTTATGTTGTCATTATGCCATTAATAGAAAGGGGATATTTTGAGCTAAATGCTTTCTGAATATACTGAAGCTTTTGGAAGTACGGGCTGTGAATTTTAAGTGTGTAATCAGACATAGGGAGTAGACAAAAGGGTGATAGACCCATAGGTTTGAACTGAAACTATAATTGTAGCAGTGTACCTCCCATTTACAATGTACCCCACACTTTCAGTAGGAAAGTTTCTTGAAATAGTGACTTGAATTTTTACTTTTTTGATAATAATTACAATAGATTAGTTGTTGGCTTAGGGAAGCTTATGTGGCATATGGTAAAAAGGGGCGTAGATATTAATAGAGCATTTACCACACTGGAGTTACTTATCTCTGAGAAAAGGCTTCAAGGTGATGGGATCAATATGTTTGAACTGCATCAAGGATCTTAGGAAATCAGTGCTGATGGTTTGGTCAAGGCTGTTGGGCAGAACAGAAGTAAAGCTTCAGATGATTGAACAGATTGCAGGAACATTTCAGAAGATGTTATTGTACACAGAGTAGTGATTATAATCTCCAAGAAATTCTTGTAAAAAGCAGTATAAGGTGTAGGATGGTGTAAAGCAAGAAAAATAATTAGCTTGATTGCTTTATGCTTCAGTGTATGTGATAATAGGAGGGTACAGAGCCCATTACAGAGGTGTATGATAGCACTTAATGCTAAACACATCCCTTCTGCCTGAGTGCTGTTACAAGTCCTTTCTATTCCTGAAGATATTCCTCAGTCTGTTGAGGATGGATGAGAGTCTAGTCTTATGCTCTGTGCCTGGATCAGCTTGATCTGCAACAGATCAAACTATTTGATGTCTCCAAAAATAATGCTTGTACCTGGATATTTAAATGCATTCTCTGTTAATTATCATGTTCCTACTGAATTCAACTGCAGAGTGCCAAAGCAGAACCTTTTATTTCCTCCAAAAAATAATGTATTTTTATTCATAAAATAGTAGAAATTTGCTTTTAATTGAATATTATGGCTGATATGTATCTAGAAGTTGTATGTGACACTGTCTATTGTGTGTAAATATTTATTCTGCCTGGAACTGGAGTACTGAGGATACTTTATAAATGATCCAGGGCAGGTTGGAAACAAATGTGTTAAATTGTTATATTCTTTTCTGGGTTTGCTTCATACGTATGAGTCTTTCTGCTTTGCCTTTACTGGTTTTCATTTTTCTAAAGTAGCAAAAAGTAAGGGTTTTCATTGCAGCAAGACTGTTTTCTTCCATACAGGTATTAACTTCTGCTTACCACCTATTCATCACTCCAAGGCACCTTTTTAATTAGAGAGCTCTCTATTTCAAAATGCTGATTTGGAGTGAGCTGCACTCTCTGGCTTGCAGGGCCTGTTAAGATGATCTATCCAGAGCGTTTTTGGTATCTAGAAATGGAAAAACACATGATGAAAATGAAAAATGTGTGAAAACAGCAGGTATTGTGAAGCACGGTATATCAAATGGTTAAAAGCCAATGCAAATGCTCAAGATGGAGTATGAGATGAAATACTGTGTATTGCTACTCTGCTAAAACAATGCATCATGGACTCAGAAGTGAAATTATTTGAATGATTCTTTGGTTCATTAGTAGTAGGCTGATTTATCTGGATGAGGAGGATAAGGAGATGAGGCAGAGAAACAGTGAGCCTCTTACCTGGCAACAGCATTCTTAGTCGTAGTGCCAATATCATAGAATTTCATAATCAATAGGGTTGGAAAACACCTTTAAGGTCATTGAGTCCAACTGTTAACTGAACACCACTATGTTCACCACTAAAACACGTCCCCACATGCCACATCCACATGTTTTTTGAATATCTCCAGGGATGGTGACTCTACCACTGCCCTGGGTAGTCTATTCTAATGCTTTACAACCCTTTCTATGAAGAAATTCTACCTAATTATCTGATCTAAATCCCCATTGAAGGGGGTTATAATAGCAAGGCAGTGTGCACGGCTCATTTAGTCACAAGAAAAGTGACTCCTTGGGATATCATTTCCAGGCAGGTGTCCTGCTTGGGAGGAAGGATGCAATACTCCCAAAGATTTCTGTAATGACTTTTAATACAAATCAAGATTTTTTGAAGTATTCTTCATTTTTCATGTAGGACTAACCTCTATTATTCTCTTAAATCTTGATACCTTTCTTTCTTCTCATAATGTGCACTCTACTTGAATATGTGTGAATGTCTTGTAAAGAAAAGATAAAAAGGAGTCGAGTGCTTTGCTATTTAAGCCTTCAGAACTGGGCCTTTGCAAGGACCTTTACTTTGGATTTGGAGATAATTGCCATCCAGCTCACCTTGTTCTTTTCCACAGCTGCCTTTGTATTTCTTCTGCCCAACGGGTTGTTGACACTCTCACTGAAAACGCTCTTTTTTTTCTCTTTTTTTTTTCTGATCACCACACTCCTGATTAAAGTGTAAGGACTTGGTCTTTCTTGAGTTATTGTTCCAATCCTCATTTGGTAGCTGCTGTGGATAAACATATATCAGTGGCAATTCTCACCTTTATTTTTAGTGGTGAATGTTAAGCAGTGGAGGCTGATGACATTTTAAATGGTAATTTCTTAGTGGGGGGACTCTTGACTGCGTAAAAATTTTATAGCAGCTAAATACTGAATGGGGCTGGGTAGCTACAGCTCAGTACCAAAATTAATAGAAGTAATAGTTTAATTCTGTAAAAAAAACCCCACAACATTGAAGTGATATTACTGAAAATCCTTCACACCTTCAATATGCAATTTTAGCATCTAGAGAAGACTGATAGTACATGGCAGCTCTCATTCAAAGCTTCAGCTACTCTCTCTTCCTGGCATATTGTATTTTATATAGTGCTCTCACTGGATACAGTCAACCTTCACAGGGAGTAGGAGAAAGTTTTCATTCAATAAACCTATCTATTAAAAGGCTCTCATAAGAAAAATCTATCAGAAAAGGATTTGAAATAATACAGTAGGAAAACGTGTTCATGCTGTTGCACAAAAATTTTGATTACTGGTGGGGCATGCTCCAAAATCGATCATATCATCCTTGCCCATGCTACAGCCTTGTCAGCTTCCATATCAATATGGACTGCAGGGCCATAAGGGAAGTTATCATGTCATATCTCTCCTGGCACTGCCTCTGGGGGCTGGTCCTGGCACTCCAGGACCTGGGCATGCTGCTCCACTGCTGTAATTATGCAGCTCTCAGCAGGATTGTGAATCCTTTGCTGCACTTTCAGGGCACGTGCACAAGGAATTGACTTGTAGAATAGAAGGGAAATTGGCATAGGATATTGGGATATTCCCCTTCTAAATACTGAAGCTTTTTGCTTTCTTTTGGTTTCGGCTGGGCTAAAATATTGCAAAGAGTAAAATTCAAGTAAAACATACAAAATTCAGAAGTACAACTCAGCTGTAGCAGCTGCTGTTTGATTCTTACTGAAGAAGCAAGTTCCCCCAAGGTAGCTCTGCTCAGAGTCGTATTATAACTGCAATAATTGGGAGAGCTGCCAGTCAGTTTTGTTTAGGACTTGTTTATCAGTTCAAAAATATTATTTATTGTAAGCCAAAAGATTTCTAGATGAAGTAAAAATGAAACAAAGGATTTCACTTGTATGATGAGCAAAACATTGTCCAGAGAATATCAAAGCATTTTAATGAAGGCAATCTGAAAAGGAAGAGTGATGGCAGGAATGCAACATAAACTGCAAGCAGATCATGTCTGGTGCACAAACTGGTTTTATGGGAACCACAAGATCAGGCTTACTGGGTAGGCTCCAGATGCTTTCCCATGCTCTGGAGATTCAGAGGTGCAATAAATCCAATTTAGCTGTGCAGCTGAGCAAGGTTTACAATTGCCTTGAGTTATTAGAGTGGAGCAAAGCCACCAGACCTTAGGCATGACTGTGGCCTGTGTACATCAAAGAGAGGAAGGGAGTGGAATAATAGTATTCCCAAAATCCATCGCTAAATTCCCATTTATCCAAGGCTGCAAGTGTGTGTGTGTGTGGTTGCTCACCCAAATGGATGGATAAGTCTGTGACAGCACATGCTGAATGCATGGCTCCTTGTTTGTCTCAGAGTGCCTATTTTGTAGATGTTTATTACTTTGGGTTATTTGCCCATGATATTGAAGCAACTGCAGCTTGTTTTTAGAATTCTGAAAAACTGCATTTTTTTCCTGGCAGTGCTCTATGACACTGTATGCAAAGAGCGTGGGATGTAACATCACTCCTTTTGGCTCTGTTATCCACAACAAAGTAATGTGCAGATTTTGTCTCCTGCTTCCACTGTATTCACTTTTGCATTGTTTTCAAAATTGTGACTCTCCATGTGTGGATTGTAATTTTTTTCCTGTAATGTAACTAAAATTTTATGGATATTAGTTACTGTATCAAACTGGCTAAGGGCTATTAGGCAATATCACAGACTATAAGAGCAGTAAATCTTTAACTCTACTTCTAATATGTAGAAAACTACAACCCATAAATCTTTTTAATATTTGAGGAAAAGAAGAGCTGATGTTGCTGCCAGTTTTATAATGTTTATGTAAATGTTTCTGTACTCATGGCAGAATAAAACCAATGAGTTAGAGACTTTAAGTGCAGCATATTAAGATTGCTTATTAAGTGAAATCTCCTGAAACTCTCTCACTTGAAGACAAGGAATGTAAGAACATTGATGCCCAATGAATAATTTGTTGTGTTTTTTGATGGGTCCCTTATTGGTCAAACCTTTGAGGCAGATGTACTTATGTGTTACTCTTAGACTTTCAAAGAAGACTTGAAAGACTCTTTCACATAAAAGGCCATGTTTCATTAGATTACCATTAGTATAACTAGGTTTTTTAAATAGAAAATTAGATAAGACAGAATAAAACGAAAGTTTAATACCCAACTCTCTCCAAATCCATGGTGTCCTTGCAGGTCAGTCAGTGCTTCCAGATATGGGTCCAGTCACCTTGGTGGTTTTTGGGATCACAACAAATTCTGCTCCCTGGCCAGCTTTAATTCCTGGAGCCACAAAATCCTGCCTCCCTTGGCTCTGTGCTTCTCCTTATAATTTCTCTCCATCTTTGCAGTTAATCTTTGTGGAAAAAAAAAAAAAAAGAAAAGGGGTCACTTAACTTAAAAGGAATTTCTCCCCCTGCTCTAAGATAAAGATCAGTTCAAAGTGCTCTTTTCAGCTGCCTTGAGATGCTGATCCTGCCCAAGCACTACCCCAGTCTTGCAGCCTGAAAATATGTGCACTTGAGAATAACACCTAGAAAGTGAAGAGATTAAAAAAAACCCTAAACATACTCGCTTTTCCTATGGCTAAGCTGCACCAGAGGAGACACCTTGCATCTTCCAATTCAGCTCAGTATTATTCGCTGGACACAGACTATAAAGGCATTGGCCTTTATGATTACCTCTTCTCCTCTTGATGAAATATCTCCACTTTATAACCAGTCTCAATTTTTCAAGTCTTCAGTCTTCAAGAGTCTTGACAGGTTTAATCTCTTATCTCTGTCCGTTTAAGTAGAGGAAGGTTGCATCTTATCAGAGTAGAAGTACTTTCCCCTCCATACAGATTTAAACACATCTTTACTATAGCAGGACTGGTTGCAAAACAACTTTCTGCTTCAGTGACATTTGAAGGTCTCTGTTCTCTGTTTACTGGCAGCAGGCTCTGGGCTCTGCACTGAACTTTATGTTTGCTTTTAGTGTGTATCTTAAAACTTTAAATGACGCCAACATCGGTCCTGTCTAATTGGATATTAGACATTATACTGTTGTCTCTTGAATGAGACTATCCACATTCTTGCCCAGCATGGCTGGCTACCACAGCTGGTTTGGGATAATGGAGTCTCAAAGTCTTCTCTTCCATACCATAAAAGTTGATCAGGTGCATCATCAACAAAGCATGTTGATAAGATGAACTGTAGGACTTTACCTCTGCTTATAGATGCTTTTTCCTGAATTTTTTCAAAACTTGGTGAGCTGCCTGGAAATAGGCCAGGAAACCCCCCCAACTATGAGTCATTTACCACTGGACACATTACTGTGCCAGGGTTTGGCACTTCTTTGTTCAGTGTCCCATAATGCAGTATGGAAGCTGCAGGCCAAGTTTATTAGTAATGTACTGATATGTAAACAAGAACATTTGTAATGTCCTCAGTTATAATAGCTGAAAATTGGGTAGTGCTTTGGTTTCCTGGTTACTAATCAGACTGTCTGTATTTAATTGGGTATGTTTCAAACTATCCATAGTTTCATTTTCCAGCTAGTGCACAGAGATATGACAAAAAATGCTTCTGATTTTGTCGTTTATTCAGCTGAAATAGATGAGTTAATCTATTTTAAAATCTTAGCAACCACACTGATCTCTTCTTCTGAATTGAAATCAGCACACATGAAACTCCTTAATTTTTCAGTTCGTTATATGAAGTGTCCTACTTAATTGTGTTGTGAAAGGTGTGCAAAAAGTGTATGATGGTCATCAGAGTTCAATGTAAAAGTGTTTTTTAAAATTGCTTCCTGTCAAAGAATGATTTATTTTAATTTTCACTACAGCAGTTAAGGTGCTTGAAAAGATAATTTTGAATGACTTTCTTCATCTGACATAACCTCATTACAGTTTCAAGGTATTTACTTTGCCAAACCTGTAACCAGCATTCACATCTTTTACCTGCTCCAGAGCTCTCCAGAGATTTCTATTCTGTGCCATTGCAACCTCTTGCTTTCACTGATTTTATACAATTTTAAAGTCTAAAAACCTCCTCTAGGAGGAAGGTGTCAGCTTAAACTACAGTTAATTCTGCTTGAAAGAGAGAGCGATGGGAAAACTGAAACAAAAATATACTGTAATGCTTCTGCCTTTCATCCTGTGTAGTCCAAAAATAAATTCAGAATGTATGGAAGCACCTGGCAGGAAGGTAATCACTAGATACTGCCAAACATCTGCAGTAACATTGATTTGATCACACCAAATTTTGGCTGAAGGTTCAATGCTGTTTAGTTCATGGTACTCTCACCTTCCTTTGCTTGATATGAACTGGTTTTTTGCTTGGCTTGTAAGCTTTTGTGGAAAAAAGTTTTCTGTTTGCTCAGTTTTTGCATGAGGGTGTCACACTGAGACCCATAATGAGATCCCTTAGTTAATACAAATATAATAATAATGCTTATTAACTGCACACTAATTATGTGTTTGTACTCAAGGTTTTTCTAGGGATCAAAATAAGAGCTTTCATTGCTGCAATTGGGATTTTATAAAAAGGGTTAAATATCACCCTGTATCTGCCTTAATTTTAGAATCACATAGTAATTAAGATGGGAAAAGACTTCTAAGAAAATCAAGTCCAACTGTCAACCCACCTTGGCACTGCCAAGGCCACCACTAAACCATTTCCTCAAGTGCCACACCCACATGTTTCTCGAATATTTCCAGGGATGGTGGCTCCACCATGGGCAGCATCTGCAAATGCTTTACAACATGTGCTGGAAAAAAAATTCCCTAATATTCAACATCCCCTGGTACAACTTGAGGCCATTTCCTCTATATCCTTGTGATGGTTTTACCACAAATTTAGCGATTTTGGACTAGAGATTCTGAGAGAAGTCACAAACACACCCCAAAATGAAGAAAACACACAAATATCACAGTTTATTTCACGTACACACAAAAACCGACAAATGAAGTGCAAACAGACAAACAAATTAAGTTTCCCAGGGCCTGTTATTGGGATGAGGACGCTCTGGAGATAGTGCTTGTCTCTCTCTGGGCCCCCAGAGAGACTCCAGGGTAGTTAGGAGAAGCACGTGGCCTGTCTGAGGACCCCTTTAGCAGCGAGCCTCTGCCCGGCTTTGACTGAAGGAAAAGCTCAAGAAAATTAGAAAACC
>VYZS01018606.1:2235-13382 GCA_013400695.1 Neodrepanis coruscans | reverse complement strand
GAAGCCGGGGCCGCGCAGCGCCGGGACTCTGCATCGGGCCGGAGCCGCACCCCCAGCAGCAGCTCCCGCCGGCACGCAGCGTGCCTGCCGTCCATGCCGCGCCGCCGGGATGGTGGTGGTGGGGAGAAAAGGGCATCCAAAACCCACGCGGGCGTGGGGCCGGGCGGCCCCGGAGCGGAAGCGGCCGCCGGGGCCGCCAGCGCAAGGCGAAGCCACCGTACCAAGGCTCCATCGTTTTTACTTTCATTTTTAACCCTATGACAATCCTGTTGCTTGTTGCCTTGGAGAAGAGACTGACCCCCATCTGGCTTCAATGTCGTTTCAGGCAGTTGTAGAGAGAGAAATGGTCCCTGCTCTGGGCCTCCTTTTCTTATCTAAGCATAGAGAAATATTGTGAAACATCATGAGTAACCCAGGATCCTCTGAACAAATTATGGTCTGTTGTAGTGCTTAATCCAGGTATTTGTAGCATGAAAGGAAAGGGTGGTGAGGAGGTTCAATTAAAATACTTCTGGTAAGTGTCAAACATTGAAGGGGAAGCAGCTTATGAAAAAATGGCATTTAGCTCAAGACTGTATATTAAATGTTTTTCAAGAATACCTAGTGGAACTGAATGTTTAAATGTGCAATCAGGAGAATTAAACTCTAGATTAATATACTTCCATACTGCAAAATCAACAGTTTTTTTTGGGAATGCTCAGAGTGATTCATTGTGGGTGAATTTGAAAGAGTATAAGAATTTATTAATATTTTAGTAAAAAGCTTTCGCCTATTAAACATAAAAACTTGAGATAATTTGGCTTGAAATTACTTTTAAAGCTAAACGTTCAGCATTGAAAAGCACAACAAAGGGGATTAAATGCCTTCTAAACCCAAATCCTTAAACTTTCAGGGATCTTATGATACTAAGTATCACTTAAGAGAAAAATGCCTTGTAAAAGGTGTAAATAAAAGGACAATCTCTGAATTTTAATAAAATATCTGTAGATAAAGAGAAAATTGAAATCAATGTTAAAATGACTACTAGACGGTTTATGTTCACTAGAGGAATGAGGAAACATTTTAAACACATCTCAACATCAGAAAAACATATAACTCTGTAATATAGCTGTACTAAAGCAAGTGTATGATGTTAGGAACAGCAGCCTGTAATCATCAGTGAACAACAGAACAAAATGGAGTATTATCGCCTTGGTAGGTTACCAATTTTCAGAAGTTTTGTAAATCCATCTAGACAATGACTCCATCTCTCTGAAAGTGGCACAAAGTAATAGCTGTGGTAAGACTGAGGAGTGTATGACCCTAATCAGCAGTATATAGGTTTATACTTTATTTCAGTCACAGTAAAGTGGTCTTGTGAAGATCTCTTGCGTGCATTGCTGAACCACAGTGTAATTCCCTGTTACTCTTTTATTTATGGTGCCACGTTTTTGTCACTAGATTCAAAGTGGTTTGAGTAGCTGCTTGTTAATTTTTATTTGTAGAGAATGACATGTTTTCCTCCTTTGTATTGAGGCATCACATAACTAACGCTTAAAACTTTTGAAAACTTAAAAAAGATAACCATTATGTTTGATGTTTTCTGGAGGCCATTCTCACTTTAGTACAAAATCATGGGGAAAAAAAAATCAAACTCTTTTTTAATGCAATCAATCAAATCCCATAGCAGTACTGCATAGGAACCTAAGAGGAACTGATCTGTCTCTAAAGCATTAGTCTGCTTTTGATGTACAGCTCAGATACTTGTGTCACAGTAAATTCCTGAAGAAGAATGTGAATGGAATCAAGAAATGGAAATGTTAAGTTACACTAGGTTGAAAATTGTGCACATGACATGTTAACTTAGGAAGAATTTAATTATAGGATTAATTTAATTACAGGAACATGACTGAGGAAGATTTCAGTATATTTAAGGGTAGGATTGGAGTAGAATTGAGTATGAAATCAAGGTTTTGGTTTAGCAACAATGCAATGAGAATGTCACGAGCTCGCAGGCACTTTTCTGAGGAACAGATCTTTCCTGAATTTAGCACCTTCTTTCCAGATGGAGGGAGAGGAGAGGTAGTGAATGCTGCTGAAAAATGGACATGCTGATGGAAAATGGGATGTCTGGTGTGCTGGTGTTCCTCCAGGAGCTGGCTGTTCTGCTGGAGGAGCTGAGTTTCCCACTGACCCACCTGGATCTTGGGCAGTCTCTGAGTCCCACATGACCCAGTTCCCCATGTTTGTGATTTGTGCTGAGTCACAGCTCTGGCTCCTGGGGTTTCTGGCTCTGGTGCAAGCTGCTGATGAGACAGTGATTTCCTCTGTGAGGGAACCAGGAAATATGTGGCTTTTGTTCTAAGTCAGATTGAAGCCAATTCTCCAATTATGCTTTGAAATAGGCTCTGGCCTGGAAATTGCAGCTGAGTAGAACTCCCTCTTTTGGCCTGCACTATTCTGATTCAAGGTTGTGGCAGCCCTACAGATAACACAAAGTCTTTTGATCTTCTCCAGCATTGACTGGTTTCAAGTTGGCACAGGGTAGTTGAAGGCAATTACAAGGTCTATGGCAGCCAATCTCTTTGCCTGTCCCTTTTGTAGAGGCAAAGGGAAGCCAAAAGCACCTGCTGTTGGAGAAGCCTCAAGAAGTGACTGTGTTAGGGCTGGGAACAGAAAGTGGGAAAGCAAAAATTCTAGGGATTATCTGTTTACAGTTGGAAGGTCTGGGCTTTATTGCTGTTGGCCTGAAGCCTGGTATGGCAACAAAACCTTGTTGTTCAGGACCTTCCCAGAGCAGCACAATGCAAGTTGTTCAGGGACAGTCATCAGAAGAGGACCAAAACCACTTGCTACTTCCTTTTACAATCCAGTGACCTTAAAGCTATACATCCATCATAATCCTGCCCAGACTAACCACAAAGTACTTGATAGAAAGAGTGACTTCAGAAAATTCAGACTGCGCAGAGTAGTATCCAAACAGCTGCTTTGATAAGAAATTTTGGAAATATCTTTTTGCAAAGACTGTTTCCAACACAAGCTACTATGGAAATGAAACTAAGAGAAAAACTTTTCTCATTATTTCAAGTACCCCAAGAGCTGGCAAGATGAAAGAAATAGATGTTGAGGGGAAAACAGCAGCTGCAAATTATTGTTTTGCCTGAGTAGCAAGGTGTTAAGTTTGAGGAACAATAAGGATTTGCCAAGTAGGGAAATGACAGTGCCTGTCTGCAGTCATCTGAATAGTGAAAGAACTAAGATTTAGCACCCTGCTAACACCAAAGAGAGAGTGCTAGAAAGGGGGAAGGAACTGGGTAATGGAGATAAAGGAGCTGGTATGCAGTCTCAGAAAGAGGAAAAGAACCTGCCGTTCTGCATAGTACAACCACTGCAGCTTCACTGGCTGCAGAAGAGACTGTAAATTAACCTGAGGTTGTGAAGAATAAAAATAGTCTAGGAAGGCAACAGGTCACTGCTCAATTAGAGGAAACAACTGTGTAACCATTAACATTGCAAGTCAGAGGACTGCAAGGAACTGAGTGAAATGTAGGAATAGATAAAGGGGTCTCTGAGAGCAAATAATGAGGAAATTCTGGTGGTTTTCAACTTGAATAAAAGTAATGACCTTAACCAACCCAAAGGTCTCAGCAGAAGGTAGATGCATGGCTCCATTAGAGTCTGTAAATGTTAGCTAAAAGTGACCTCTGATGGGGAATACAGAAACCTGATGGCCTTCAAGATAGTGTACAATCAGACTGTAATGTGAACATTCATTTTGCTGTCAGAGGGCTAATGGCTGCAATATTTTAAAACTTTAGAAGTTTGATAAGAAAGTGAAAAAAGAGGAGTTGCAGCAGGTTATGCCCACATGGATGATCTCAGCATTGCTGCTGCTCTGCCAGGGCTCGAGGTGACTCCCAAAACCACTCATATCTGTGGGGCAGAGTGGCCTCACCAGCTGGGTCAGTCCTTTCTTGGGCCATTGCTGAACAGCAGCCAGAGCTGAGATTGCAGCTGGTGCTCAGCGGGTGAGGAGTGCAGCCACACTTCAGCAGTGCTGTAGCTCTGCTGTCAGTCATTGAAATGATCCTGAAAGAAGGGAGCAGCAAAATATTTGGTTTTTAAAGCAGTAGTGACAAAGGAAAGCAATTCTGGTGCAGTTATGCTGCTGGGGAAAAAAAAAAAAAAAAGAAAAAGGGTAAAAAAAAAATCTGCAAAGTCTCCTTGGGAATATTTAGACATTAAAAGGTGGATGAGTAAATATGAAAAAATATTCTCCAATTTTGAAGTCTGGGTTAATTAAAATTGAAGGCAGGATTTCTTTGTAAGAAAGAGAAAACGAAAATGAACCCAAACTTGACAGAGATATCCCTGATTGTTTTGGAGTTCCTGCATTTGCACTGGAGTAGTGTTTGGTGGTGTCATTCTTCTGTCGCAACAAGGGGTTTTAATATTAGAGGAACCTCATTTTCAGGCAGAAAAGCAGGGCAAAGGGGAGAAGAACATGTTACAATTTCAGTGGGTTTTAAATTTTATTTTATTTTTTAATTGCAAGCCTGTTGTCTAGATGGAGATGTTTATATAAGGCTTCTGCAGCAGGGGTTGAATTTCTGGCAGATAGCCCTCTGCACCTCTAATAAAAGACACAAAATCACAGCCAATAAAAAATAATTGGAAGAGAAAATCCCAAGAATGAAATGTCAAATAGCACTGAAAATGTTAACATTAGAGGACAAATTATTAGTAAATATATAGGTGAGATGAAAGCCTCTCCCTTTATGGGTAGAAAAGGGCAACTATAGGTGAAGGGCAAATGTTTTCGTCTTAAATATCTAATTGGGATTATTTAGCACTGCTCATTAGAAAAAGGGTTGTGTATCTCAATCATATATTCAAATTACAAGCCCAAAGAGGAAGGATTCTGTATAAGGCAATTCTGCAATGTATACAGTACTCAAATGGTGGTGAGAAATTAGGAGCTTTGAAAGCAATAGTACATAAAAGTAGCAATTCTGGCTTCATACGGGGCAATCCCTGAAAGAGAGCAGTGCTGAGAGCAGGCTGTGCTGTATTGCTGTGTTACAAAACATCAAATGCCAGCGAAGTTTGCCCATGCATGTTACTCACTATAGTGAGTAAGTAGCCTTGGTGGTTTCAGAGGAGGATGATTCCAGCTGCTTCTGGTTCCAGCTGAGTGGGGACACAGTGGGGAGAGGCTGCATAGTATCTCTGTGTCTGGCTGCAGTGGTGCAATATGCTCCAGTTTGTGTTCTTCAGATGCCTGGATATTATCCACCCCTTTATTTATACCACTTACATCATGCTCAGGGTTTTGATGGGACCACTAAATTGGAGAGTACTATTCCTAAATCATGACAGTGGCTCACAGAGAGGTTGTTGTCTGTGAATTTGTTGTTTGGGAAATAGGTGCTGTCTGCTTGGAGACAGACCCCACTCACTAGTGCAAGTAGTGAAGACTTGGTGTGTCCTTCCACTCCATCAGTTCCTACCTCGGGGAGGAAATGCATCCACTAGACAAGCTGTTCCTGCTGGCTACATCACAGTTTTTTTAAGGGTTATTAATGCTCAGTGTCATGGTGGAACTTGCTTTTGCTTTCACCCACCACAAATCATCAAGTAGTGAGCTTGTTTCAAAGCGCCTGGAGAGCAGATGGTTCAATTACCTGCTTAAAAATTATAAAATGGGCAGCATCCAGGTTGAAGTTAGGACGGTACTTGTACAGGGTGGTACAAGTACTGTGATGTCAGGGGGGATGCATGTCTGTCCAACTTCCTACAAGGCTCATGGGTGATATTTCTGCAAAGGAATATTTTCCATGATCAGTCCAGTCCAGTATCTTCAAGGTAATGCTGTGTTCAAGGTCCATATGAGTCTTTTTAAAGTAAGATGGATACAGCTGGACTGGTTCAAGGAAAAAAAGAGGAATAACATGTGGTTTATGTTATAGAACCATGGAATGGTTTGGGTTGGAAGGGACCTTAAAGATCATCTCATTTCAATCCCCTGCCATGGGCAGGGACACCTTCCACTATCCCAGGTTGTTCCAATCCCCATCCAACCTGGCCTTGGACACTTCCAGGGATGGGGCAGCCACAGCTTCTCTGGGCAAGTTATGCCAGGGTGTGCCCACCCTCACAGGAAAGAATTTTAGCCTGATATCCCATCTAACCCTGCTCTGTCAGTGGGAAGACATTTTCCCTTGTCTTGTCCTTCCAGGCCTTTGTCCAAAGTCCCTCTCCAGCTCTCTTGGAGCCCCTTTAGGGATTTGGAAGGGGCTTGAGGTTCTCCCTGGAGCCTTCTTTTCTCCAGGCTCAACAATCTCAGCTCTCTCAGCCTCTTTCCATAGGAGTTACCCTACCTGTCAGTATTGCCCAGAGCTTCAAGGGCAAAGACTGGAAATTTAATGCTCTAATGGGGGCTCACAGAGGAGAAATGTGTGACTGTGCTGCGTTTTTTTTTTTTCCTTTGCTGCAGAAGTGTACTATACTGACAGTTTGTCAGTTCTCTCTTTGAGATAGATATTTTGTGCTTGTGATACCTTGATCCCTCTAATTATAAGTGCTTGTAACGCAGACTCANCAGATGCCTGGATATTATCCACCCCTTTATTTATACCACTTACATCATGCTCAGGGTTTTGATGGGAGCACTAAATTGGAGAGTACTATTCCTAAACCATGACAGTGGCTCACAGAGAGGTTGTTGTCTGTGAATTTGTTGTTTGGGAAATAGGTGCTGTCTGCTTGGAGACAGACCCCACTCACTAGTGCAAGTAGTGAAGACTTGGTGTGTCCTTCCACTCCATCAGTTCCTACCTCGGGGAGGAAATGCATCCACTAGACAAGCTGTTCCTGCTGGCTACATCACAGTTTTTTTAAGGGTTATTAATGCTCAGTGTCATGGTGGAACTTGCTTTTGCTTTCACCCACCACAAATCATCAAGTAGTGAGCTTGTTTCAAAGCGCCTGGAGAGCAGATGGTTCAATTACCTGCTTAAAAATTATAAAATGGGCAGCATCCAGGTTGAAGTTAGGACGGTACTTGTACAGGGTGGTACAAGTACTGTGATGTCAGGGGGGATGCATGTCTGTCCAACTTCCTACAAGGCTCATGGGTGATATTTCTGCAAAGGAATATTTTCCATGATCAGTCCAGTCCAGTATCTTCAAGGTAATGCTGTGTTCAAGGTCCATATGAGTCTTTTTAAAGTAAGATGGATACAGCTGGACTGGTTCAAGGAAAAAAAGAGGAATAACATGTGGTTTATGTTATAGAACCATGGAATGGTTTGGGTTGGAAGGGACCTTAAAGATCATCTCATTTCAATCCCCTGCCATGGGCAGGGACACCTTCCACTATCCCAGGTTGTTCCAATCCCCATCCAACCTGGCCTTGGACACTTCCAGGGATGGGGCAGCCACAGCTTCTCTGGGCAAGTTATGCCAGGGTGTGCCCACCATCACAGGAAAGAATTTTAGCCTGATATCCCATCTAACCCTGCTCTGTCAGTGGGAAGACATTTTCCCTTGTCTTGTCCTTCCAGGCCTTTGTCCAAAGTCCCTCTCCAGCTCTCTTGGAGCCCCTTTAGGGATTTGGAAGGGGCTTGAGGTTCTCCCTGGAGCCTTCTTTTCTCCAGGCTCAACAATCTCAGCTCTCTCAGCCTCTTTCCATAGGAGTTACCCTACCTGTCAGTATTGCCCAGAGCTTCAAGGGCAAAGACTGGAAATTTAATGCTCTAATGGGGGCTCACAGAGGAGAAATGTGTGACTGTGCTGCGTTTTTTTTTTTTCCTTTGCTGCAGAAGTGTACTATACTGACAGTTTGTCAGTTCTCTCTTTGAGATAGATATTTTGTGCTTGTGATACCTTGATCCCTCTAATTATAAGTGCTTGTAACGCAGACTCATGAATCTTCTTTATTCTGTCAGGCATCTGCATGCAACCAAAATGATTTATTAACAAGAGTGAAAGGATGAACAGGGCCTGTTTAGAAATCTGTAATGCAGGGGTAGATAAACTGGGTGGAATTGGCTGTGCACATTTTAAGTGTGCAAAATGTTAGAAAAAAGAAAACATTGCAAAACAAAGAAAACAGCCCTAGAACCACCCCTGATTGCTGTTCTTCCCTCAGGGAAATATTTATTCTTCTCAATACATGTGTTACTCTGTAAGATGGGCACATGTCATTAGACCTCTCTAAGGACACCGGCTTAAACAAAAAGCAACAACAGAAAAATGCCCATTTTGATAAGCTTTATTTCCAATAGAGTTGTAATTTGTCATTTGCATATAGAAAATGCAGCATAAAAACTGTGTGAAAGTACTGCTTTACATGTAGGATTTGATATCCATTGCTCAAATGATGAACTACATGGTCTTAACTTGAGCCATAGACTTCTAGGATTTCATTCCCTATGGGAAATCTTTTGTTATTTACTGTTTCTATGAAAACAATTGACAAAAATTAAGAAAAAGGGTTAGGTAAAGATTATTCTCCATGGGGTTTGTGAGAGATGTCCTTTACAGGTGACACACAGAATAAAGAGGTGGGGTGTCAGCCCTTCACTGTTTGGGGATTGTCTCTATAGTAGTGATATCAGCCTTTGCTGTATATTCAGCAGTAATTTTGGTTACAGAAAAAGCCATGTAAACACATGAAACAATCAAATTGTCTGGATTCACTTTTACTATTAGAGGGGACATGATTAAATTTACCTACTAAAAGTTGCATAAGTGAGAATATAATAACGTAATATCTGATTTGCCTAACATGGAACAAATATTATCTTTCTCCCTTAAGAAGTTTCTGATGTGAAAAACATGATTCAGTTGTCTAAAACAGGCATCTGATCTTTCAGAGAGGTTCTACCTGGCCCATGGAGAGCAAAGGGTTCTTTGCAGATTCCCATAGGTTCCACTGACCGCTCTCCTGTCCTCTCTGCCAGGTTGTGCCCATGGCTTTGTTAGCCCAGACTGCAGGGAATTGTAAGTGTTGGTGACATCAACAGGATTTTAAGGGATGATAAGAAAAATCAGTCAGTGGTGTTTTGAAATATACAGCCTTCAAATAACCTCATTTTTTAAAATGATAAATGTGGGGCATTGGGATGGAAGCAGATGTTCCAGCTGATATAATTTTAAAGTATTTCAGCATATAAATAAATCTCGGCATGAACCACTGTACAAGCTTTGAAATCATATTTTGCATTTGATTACTCACTTGTTTATGTACAGTTCATCTCAAAGTTCTAAGGTCGACTAGCTTTTATTTGGCATTCAGGATGCAAAAGTATTTCAGAGGTTTTGCTGTTAAAGCTGGATTTCAGCCTTGTAATGGAGCTCTTTTCTTTCCTGAGAAATATACCCATGCTAAATGGTTTCCGTCTATGTGGCTGCAAAATATTAAATATTAAAAAGGTAAATATTCTTCTTTTTCTCTGAGTATATTTAGAAACATTCATTATAGAGATGAAAAATACAGATCCATTAAACTGGAGGTGTTTGGGATTTAGAATATCTAAACCCATGTAGTATTTTAATGTTCACTGTTCATCTCTTTGCTTTACAGAGCAAATAATAAAAGAACTTTCTATGCTCTTATATAAACATTAATAAAATAAAAAAATCTTCATTTCAGCATGAGGTTTGCTTGAAAAAAAGGGCAATATTATGCTTTAGAATAATATATTTGCACCAGTTAGGTGAAAAATGAGCTTCATATACGTTATTGCACAAAGCTCAGAAGGAGAACCCAGGCCAGTAAAAAAAATCACTCAGTTTAGTTTAAATCAGGTGAACATTTTTTTGTGAATATACAGCTCAGGGGGAAAAATGAGGAATAATATGAGTGGGCAGAGAATCAGTTTCTTTGGGGATGTAGTCCTGAGGCTTTTGTAGCCGTGCAAGACTGGTCAGGTTCAGTGGGAATATGTGCAGATGAATTTTTCCTACTCAGAGGATGCACTCATGGGACCATTTTGTCCCAGGCTGGACAGATGACAATTTGGTCTTGCATTTGTGGATTGTTTCTTCTTCTGTCTTTCTTCTCAGAAACAGCATAGTTTTTAGAGGTGAAAATTGAATATTTAGTATGGGCATAAAGAAACAATCTTTGGAAATGGTTGATTTTTTGTGAGAATTCCTATGTAAATGCTGTTCAAGGGTGTTGGATGAATACTGTGAAACAATCATCCATTTTCCACTTTATAAAACATGAAATGTACACAAATCTTTGTGCTGCTTTATTTGAACATATAACCCCAGTCCCTTTTTAATTATATCCCACTCCATGTCTTCCTACCACTTCCTACCAACCACTACCTTAGTGGCTGCGCTGCTATTTTTATGCACAGCTAAAGCAGAGATAATGTTTAAAGGCTAATGTAGCCATGGGAAAACAGCCAGTGGTATTTTGGCTGAGTGCTGCTTCAGCTTTGACAGCCAGATGGAAACATTTGATTTGTAATCACAGGACAAATGCTACAGTTGAATGTTTATAGGCTGATGTGGAAGCTTGGATGCTCTCTGCTCTCCCAGGATGGGTGGCAACTCTTACTCACAACTCAGTGCCTGCAAATGAGAAGATGGAAATGTACCACTATCTTCTGATATTGCAGCATCTTGATTTGTCTCTGACACCTCTAGAGTTAATCAGGTACTGCATAAAAAGACGTAACTGAGGGATTAAATTATTGATGCAGAGAGTTGCCTTAGTTCCATGAAACCAGTGGGGTGTTTTCTGTGAACTGTGATGGTCTCTGCTCTGTACCTGTGGAGAACAGGGGAAAGAAAACCTTGCAGGAGCAGACAGAGAATCTGACTTTGCCACCAAGCTCTTCCCCCTCTGTATGTGCTATTGGAGTCTCTCCATAGCAGATTATGGTGAGGGATAAAAGCATAACCTGCTCCAAGCATCTCCACTTTGTGCTGCTGGAAGGGGGTGATTTTGCCCATGGCTGGCAGTCCTGCCCCTTTCACACACATGCTGCAAGTGCAGATGTGCTTTAAGCACATTAGCAAGCCAGAGAACTTGTTCCCTCCTGTATGGTGGATGTTTTTCCTTCCTACTACCCATGTCTAGGAGAGTGGGCTAAGTTGCATAAAAAGAAGTACAAAGTAAGAAGCAGCATTTCTAGTAGTTTGTGTTT
>VYZS01018604.1:0-16153 GCA_013400695.1 Neodrepanis coruscans | reverse complement strand
TTTTTTTTTTTTCTTAAGTCTTGATATTTTTGGCACACAGGAGGTGAGGGTTGGGCTCCACATGGTAATTCCTGCCCCCCTTGGCAGGTTTGGGGGGAGGATGTTTGATTCACTCTGGGCTCAGCCTGGGACAAACAACAAAATCCTCAAGAGGGTCAATAACAAAACTTTACTTGCAAACTTCAGAACATTAAGGTAGAATAAGGTACTGGGCAGATTTTAAAGCAACATGCAGACAAAGTAAGGCATGGCACAAACTTCAGCTTAGCCAGACACAGCAGGCATTTGTCATGTGGTCATTGTGGGGTCACTGCTATGGATCACTCTGCCCTTTTGGGTCAGGCCATGGGGTCACTGCTGTTTTGGGTCAGGCCATGGGGTCACTGCTGTTTTGGGACAGGCCGTGGGGTCACTGCTGTTTTGGGACAGGCCATGGGGTCACTGCCCTGTTGATGTAGAGCAAGGACTGACTGAGGGCTCGAGAGGGTGGGGGCACAGCAGTGACCATCCTGTTGTCTCCCCACCTCCCACATGGTTGTTTTAAGCCAGTCAGTCATCCTCTGGTCTCCTAAACACATCTGTGGTGACTTTCCCACAATATGGATGCAGGTGTCTGTAGAAAAGCCATACAAGACACAGGAGGAAGTAACAGGAGCATCAGTTTTAGGTCAGAATTCCAGGTAGGCTTCCACTGCACCAAAGATGATGTTCCATGCAGTGTTACACAATTCAGCCAAACAGGCTGAATGTTTTCTCCTAATTTCTTGTTGCAAAAATGTTCTCCTTGTTCAGCCCCCCCTGTGATAACAAACCTGTGCTGTTGTGATGTTCTCCCATCCATTTTTTTCAGGAGTCTGATTTCGGCGTTGTGTGTTTTCCCTTGTTCCACAGCCCAGGCTCACTGCCTGCAGGGAGCAGTGACCCTGCTGGGCTCTGCCCTCTCTCAGCCACCCCTGCAGGAGCTGCTGGCACAGGGTGGGATCCTGTGCCATGTGCCATGTGCTGTGTGTCCCCCAGGTCGTCGAGCCGGCCGGAGGTGGCGAGTGTGGAGCCCCTGGAGCAGCAGGAGTGTTCACAGAGAGCCCTGGTGCAGGCCCGCTCCTCCCAGCCCTCACGCCTCACCACTGTCATCTTTGCTGAGGATACAAGTGAGTCCTGCCCTTCCCTCATGGCCACAGAGGGTACAAACAAGGAGTATCCCTTTCCCAGCACAGTCGTTTCAGCCTTGCCTTCACCTTCTCTTTGTTCAGATAAATGTTAGTGATACATCCAGGGAAAGGGTGGTTCTTGAAGACATGAAATAGAAATATAAAAGGTGTGTAGTGAAAATTCTCCGTGCAAATTCAGGAGCTGGGCATTGCCTTTCATGTGTTACAGTCTGTCATAAAATAAAGCTGGTTTGTTTTTATAGGAACAGACAAACTCAGATGGGCAATGAAATGCCTTGCAGTGACTCAGGGAAGGGGTTTTTGGGGGTAGAAGTCATTAAGGTCTGTGGGACATGAAGCAGGTCTGAGGGTTGCCCTGTACAAACCCTGCAAATGTACTCAGAGGCAGCACCTGGAACTGCCAGTGGAGATGGAAATCAGAGAGTCTCAAGATCTGAGGGAAGTGCTTTCCTTGCTTTCTCAGCCACCATTTCCCCAAGAGTTTCTTCCTCAAGGTCCTGACCCAGTGTGAGTTCCCTCAGTGCCATTCTGGTGTCACTGGCTCTGTGTGAGGTGCCAGTTGTGCTGTTGGTGCTGGGGATGGGCAGGGGCAGGGCTGTGATCCCTGGGCTCTCTTGCAGGGACGGGGCAGGTGCTGCGCTGTGATGCCATCGTGGACACCATCCATGGCATCCACATTGTGTCCACCACCAGGGAGCTCTACCTCGAGGACTCACCACTGCAGCTCAAAATTCTGGCTCTGGACTCAGAAGGTAAGAGATTTCCTGGGAGGAGATTAAATACATGTTCTGGAAGTTGTAGTTGTTTGATGTGTGCACTGATTTTAATTGTGACAAAGTTGTGGAGTAATTTAAAGGGAGTTCTCTGGGTAATACATTAGGAAATAGTCTGTTCTTTTTTCTTCTTTGAGCTGAGGTAGTCTAAAGAATTTTGCAGAAAGATTTAATCTGTGACCAATCAGGTATCCCAACAGCAGGTTCAGAGGGATGCTGAAAACCAACCCCCTATTGCTTAATTACTATCCCTTAATTATTACAGAAACACTCACTTTTGTGGGGGTACCATTTAGGCTCCTAAATCAGTGCCTTTGGACTGAAGGCATAATTATTTAATAGGAGCAGAAAACTGCTTTTCATTTTGTCTGCAGCATCAGAAAAAGAACCAGGACCTGGTGAGAACTTCCTGCTTGGGTTTCAACAGTCAATTTTTATGCACACACAACACACAAAGCAAGGGATTTTTAGGACAACTGCTGGGCTGAAAGCATCTGTAAAGGTTGAATTGTTTCTTTTGGAAACTCCCTGCAAACTCCCATGTTGTCAGAGGGGAGTTGGCCTTGGGAGCCACCCAGAGTCTGGACAGGAGCAGGGCTTCAAAACCCACCAGGAGAGTTTCATCTGCAGAGCTGAAAGGAGGTTTGAAAGCTGCAGGACTGAACTTCCCACTCAAAAGCCCAGATAACCTTGGGATCCGTCCTTGAGAGGCCTGTGGACTTCCTGGACTCTCAGTGGACTTTCTGGACTTGACTTTTTTTGTAAAAAAAGAAAATAAATTCCAGAGCAGCAGCAAGTTTATTGAAGGATGTAACTGTTCAGCAAAAGCAAGACACTTGAATAAGGCAGGTCTGGATGCTTTTTTTATTAATATTTAGGAGATGAAAAAAATCGATATAAAATAATTCTTAATATATTCCAGTTATTTTATTAGAGATAAATATTGCACTTCTTTTTTCTTGAGCTGTATTTTTTCTCAGTTACCTCAATGCAGATTGCTCCTTGTACATGTTTTTAATAAACCACTCCAAATACAAAGTCAGTCCTCAAATGCTGCTTTTCAAAGGTTACTGATGCAAAAGAGGAAGGTGATCATGGAGAACTTGAGCCAAATTAAGTATAGAGAGGGAAAAAGTCTTTGTTTTATTTTATCTGCTGAACTTTTGCTGAAGTTATTTTATTATGATTTCATTAGAGGTGAGTTAAGAGAAAGACAAAAATGTGCATTTGCATTTCTGTGGCTTTGAGTGTAGAGCTAAAATATGCATCATTCAACTTGAATGCATGTGAAATAATTGAGTCTCAATCAATTTTAATTCTATTCCTTGAATGTTTGGAGTTTTGTGTTTCAATTCCTCTATTTGGAATTTGGAACCATTTGCAGTAAGTTGTATAGAAATGGAAGAAATAACATTGTTTTGATTTGTGGCTGAACAATGTCATCACCTTTAAGCAGAATCCAGTAGTAGATTTGCATTGATTCTTACTTTAGTAGTATAAATTTAAATGTCAAAGGGAGTCACACAAATGAAAACATATTTTAAAATCTGGCAAATACTGGGATTTTATTTGTGCCAGTGGACACTGCAATTCTGAGCAAGATTCATCTTGAAGACTGAAAGATCCTTCAGAGCAGCAGCTCATCAGACTTGAATGTGATCATGTGAAATCTGTGGTTTCAGCCTGTTTGTTCCTTTCTGCTCCTTTTTAATTTCTAATGCTCTAGTTCCTCACAGTTTCTGGAAAGGAGGTGCTTAGGATTCTTGGAGTGAAAACTTACTTGAATCATGGTTGTGCTCAAAACCAAAATTATGTGTGTGGGAAGTGTGTCTCAGGTCTGCATGTTCCCAAATGAAGGGTGGTTTAGCAGGGATTTAATGTCCAACACTAAAGTGTTGGTGTCAAAGGGGGAGGGAGGTGGGGAGTGCCAGGGGTGACACCTGCACTTACCTGCTGGCCTTGGTGGGGAACCCCAAGTGGAATGTGGTGTTACAAACTGAACAGAACAGACAGCACAGCAACCTGAGCTGTGGTTTGTTTGTAACACACAGGGGTAAGGCAGAGACATTTCCCAGGGGGATAAGTCTTTGCTGCAGAAAGACTCTATGCTTGTTCTGTATTTTTGTATTAATTTATATATTCTAAATGGTCTTTTTTGTTTGATTCCTAGGGAACACCTTCAGCACGTTGGCAGGGCTGGTGTTTGACTGGACCATAGTGAAGGACCCTGGGGCTGGGGGTTTCTCAGACTCCCACAGTGCCCTACGGTGAGAACAGCCTGCCTTTGTCCTCTGAGTGAGATGGGTGGAAACACTGCCCCACAATTAGGCTGATGCTGAAATAACAGTGCTCCAGGGTCAGTTGTTCCAGGTTGGTTTAAGTGCCTCATTAACATCCTGGGCATCCTCAGCCCTGTTTAATTGAACTGCTGGTGTTAATGAGCAGCTGTGGCTCTGGAGCAGCAGTGAGAAATAAAGAGGTGCAGCTGTTGATCTGGATGAAACCTCTGTGCAAAAGGAGGATTTATCACTAAGGTTGTTATCTCAGGATTTCAGCAGAGTTTTAGTTCTAGTTTTTTTAAAGGAGAAAAGTTCTATTTCAGAAAGGAGCTCTCTGGACTTAGTTACAGGTGTCAGTCAGCACTTGAAATAGTTCTGAAAGGAGCTGCCCTTTTAAAGGAGGTGGAATCCATTCCCAAGAGTCAGAAAGCTCACCTGTGGCAGGGATAGAGTCTGGTTCTATTCCTATGATTATTTATTTTTTAAAGTTTACTTTCTTCCTATATTTGACACCAGACCATCTTTGGCCTCTCTTGGTGATGCTGTTTTTTCAGTTATTATTTTATTAAGCATGTGCACTGGGTAGTTTTGCAGTGACTTCCTTGTTCTGTTCTTCAGTGGCTTCAAACAGAAATTAGAATTTCCACCCTTATGAAGGGAACCAGAATTGAATTTGCCTTGATGGGATATTTTTAATTTGCACTCCAAGAGTTCCATCTTTGCACTGTCACCAAACTGGTACCAACACACCAGGACCTGGTACTTAGCAGCAATATGATAAATATCATATTTTAGAGGGTGAATCTTGACTTTGCTCAACATTTGCTCCCTGATACATCTGTGAATTTACCACACTCTAAAGACATGAAGCACCAAACAGTTTATAGACCCTTGTGGAGCACAGCTCTAGTCAGAACTTCTTTGAAATATGTTCAAACTCATGCAGTTTCTTCACGAAACAGTAAAACTTGTGTAAATTGAGGGACATAAATTAATGCAGGAAATCCTTTAACTAAACTGGCTTTATGTTCATGTAATGATGCCCTGAGCAGCATGAGGGGAAACCAGTTCTGTGAGAGAGCAGGGTGGTCAGGAGTTCACTCCCATCCTCGAGCCTGTGTTCCAAATAACTGGAAGCTTTTGGGTGAGCACAGACTCCAGTGTTGCAGCCTTAGAGACACAAACCCACAGCTTTACCTGGAAAGCCTTTTAGTCCCAGCCTGTGCCTGAAGGTGCAGGTAGGACAGAGCCAGAATGACTGGCTCAGGGGAATGGGGGTGCAAGTCCTTTGTTTTGGGGAGATATTTGCTAGAGATGTGACTTTAACCAAATTAATATTGATATATGCTCTACTCTTAGCACAGCTCTGCTAACATAAAAATGCTCTGATGTGGGACAGCTTTGCAAAATAAGTGATAAATAAATATGGGTCATAAATATGGGACTGTTCCCCATATGGCTTTATTGTTCTTGCTGTCAAAGTGCCCATAAAGCCAAGCAGATGATGTGCACTCAGGGCTGTAAAACATGCTCCTCTTTCCACTGCTGGCCTCTCATTTCCCCATTCAGGGCACATTCTCTGTTCTCACACCTTATTGCAACTTCTGACAGTTGCTACAAGTGTTCTTCTTGCAGAGAGTTTCCACAGTCATTTATTAAATGCAGCCTGGCCTCTCCATAGAGGTCAGAGTTGTGTTCTGGGTTTGTTAAGCTGTTGCTTTTATAAATAGAAGCTCTGGGTCTGTCACATCAGTTGTCCCACAACAATCTAGAGGGTTTTTGCAGTCTGTACCTACACTACAAACTGGAGGGGTCCTTGTGGACAACATGTGCAGTCTCCTGATAGCTCTTGAAAGCCCACAAGCTTCAAACAAACTGTTATCAGTCCACAAGGGACTGCAGATATCTCAGAGAATGGGGAACATTTGGGTATCTGGACCCAGGCAGGCACCTTAAACATGCTTCAAAATGGAAGTAGCTGGGAATAGATGCTGGTTCTCTGTGGGTTTACAGAGATGGGTTCACCACTTCTTGGTTCTCCCCTCAGGATCCTCAAGTTCCAAGAATCCACTTACATCCCACCTTCCTATATATTGGAGATGGAAAAGGTTGCCAAGCAAGGAGATACCATCCTGGTGTCTGGCATGAAAACAGGGAGTTCTAAATTAAAAGCAAGACTACAGGAAAGTGTCTATAAGGTAAGAAACTTGTGTTCATCCCGAGTTTTTCATTATTTAGTCTTACAGTGTTACAGGTTTGCATTGTGGGTCTCAGTGCTCCATCTCTGTCAGAGCGGGTTGACTCTGGAGCCCAGATCCCAAGGGGTGACACCCTGAAGGGGCTGGAGTTGGGTGCAGGGAGATCATTTCTCAACCTTTCCCAGAAGGCCCTGTGGCAGAGGAATGTGCTCCAAAAGCCCCTGTGCAATTTAATTTTTCCTGATGTTCACACTGTGTTTATAACTAAACTCATAGCATTGACCCTTTACCACTTTTAAAAAAGAATCAACTGGAACACTTCAGGTCTTTTTTGCAATAAATAAACAGCAAGAACCAGGATTGCTCTGTTGGATGTACCTTCATTTTCTGTTGTGCTTGACATGAGTGTCATGTGAATACTCTCTGATACCCAGTTCTGTCTCATGAGGTTCTGGTTTGCAGGGAAGGGCTGTGGGATCCCAAAGGGATTCTGGCTGCTCCTCCCTCTGGCTGCTCTGGAGATCTGTGGTGGTTCTTGGTGCCTTGTGCTGATGAGTTTTTCATTCAACTCTGCAGGCAGCATTGGTTTTGCTCTCACTGGACTCCACAAATGCCTGAGAGAGTTTTCAGGGGTTCTCCCTTCCAGGAGCTCCTGCTGAACACTGCACCTTAAAGAAGCCTCTGGAAAACAGGGGGTTCTGAAGGTCCTCTGCTGTCTGCAGCCTGAATTGGCAGATTTCTGCTACATGTACTTCATGTTTGAGCTTAAAGCAGAACTGCCTTGGGTTGTCTGCCCCAGACCTGTAAAAACTCCCACAAAAATATGACCTGCAGAGATGTATATATATATATATAAATGTATATCTATATGTGTATATGTAACAGCAGTCAGGTGGCACAAACTACTGCATTTAAGAATTGTGTTTTTGTTCCAGCTCTGCCAAGTTGTGCTCAATACGTGTGTTTGTCCTACATGCTATCACTGACTTTTTGGGTCTGAATGCCTGTAGTTTTCTGGTTTAATATTTCTATTTCTCAATTATTTTTGATCTGATAACTCTGACTCACATTGTTCTGTTTGCAGTTTTTTGTTGTTCTGCTTTGTAGCTCCTTTAAACCTCTCAGTGCTGCCAGGCTGCACATTTTCAGTGAACATCCCTCAAACAGCTGTAATAGAATTTCTACAATTATCTGTTGTATTCCTCATTTAATAGACCAGTGAGTTTGCTGTGGATTCCTCAGTGCAGTTATAATGGATCTCCTGTCTGGAGGAACCAAATTTTTCAGTGGGGAGGATGAATTTCTGCCTGTCTGAATGATCACTGAGCATCTGCCTCAACTTCTTCTGTATCCTCTGGAAAACAAAACCAGAATGATCTTCCTACAGACTCCATTTTTTGTTCACCCTTGCACAGGGTACCCAGAGCAGATCTTTGTTCCATCCACTGTGCTGGGCATTGCCCTGTTGTGACAAAATTGGAGATGAAAATAAAAAGTAGTATTTTTCACTTCTAGGTTCCCAGAGCTGCATGATCTGTTTCAGACAAATGAGGTGCTTTAAATGTAGTTACTTTTTCTTTCTTTTTCCCCCCTCCATCAATAGGATGTACATCCTGCAGAAGTCAGATTGCTTATTTTGGAAAACATCCTCTTAAATCCAGTGTATGACATTTATCTTCTGGTGGGAACATCAATCCAGTACAGAGTTCAGAAAATGAGGCAAGGGAAGATCACAGGTTGGTTCTGTTCTCTTCTATTTTTATTTTTTTAATGCTTTGTGTGAATTTTTAACTGCTGAGAAATTTTTAATTGTGTTTAAACTACTTTGTTAATATTTAATACTGTTTTCCTGAGGCACACAATGATACAACTGTTTAGCTCTTTCTGTCAAAAAAATTGTGACTATGAAGAATGTCCTCCTGCAGATTTGTCAGGGATGTGGAGGTGAGGAGAACTTGGAATAGGAGCAAACACTGTCATTTCAGATGTGCTCCTTTATTTCACTAAGAAACTGACTTTCTTAGGAAAACCAGATTTAGATCAGTAACTTCTCTAACAGAAAATGTTTTATTGGCAAATGGATTTGTTCCACAAAGTGGAGCCTCTAAGTGTGGGTTAGCTGGCTTTGTGCCCATGAAAAAGTGAAATGCCTTGACTTTCTTTTCTCTTTTTTTAATTTGAAGCTGAAAATGAACTGGATATTGGGTCTAAATAGTGGGATGATATTAGTTGGAAGTTGCAGCTTCAAAGGCATTAAAGTTTGGCAAGCAGCTCATTCTCTGTGTGTGTGTGTGTGTGTGTGTTGATACAAAGCCAGCAATGCTGCAAGACATTAAAAATCCTGATTTCACATGTGCACCAGGCAGCAATAATAAATAATAATAATAATTAATAATAAATAAATAATTAACAAATAAATAAAACATCTGACACAGCTGCTTGTCTTGGTTGACCTGTGTTCTTGTCTCCCACGCAGAAATAGTGATGCCATCTGAGCACTATGAGCTGCAGCTCCAGAACCACGTCCTGGAGCCCCAGGGAGATCCCTCCAGGCCCGTGGCCAGGCTGGACCAGGCCACATCCACTGTCACTGCCCTGCAGCAGGGCCACACCAACCTCATCCTGCTGCACAAGAGTATCCTTTGCCAGCCACAGCCTGGATAAAACCATCCCCATTTGCCCCAGGAGCCCCAGGGAAATGAGTGTCAGCAGAGCTGTCTGATGCCTTGGTTGGCAGAAGAGGAGGGAAGTCATGTCTGTTCCCCTCAGACACTGTGGAAATGTGATGGGGCTTTATTCAATTTTTAGATTTGTTCTCCAGTGGAATCTCTCCCAGATTCTCAGTGTCTTGCAGGAAAGTGGGGGTAACATTTATTTCCAGTGCACAATTAGCTGTAAACAGCCAAAGAGGCACAAAGAGCCCCAGGAACAGGCTGATCTTTGATTGACTTTTGACAAAGTGTCTGTTCCTTCACTGAGCTTCCAGGTATCCACATGCAGGGGGTTTCCAGGCTGCCCAACAGCACAATCTATGTGGTAAATCCTGCCTATTTAGGTTGGTATTGGCTGCATTTCTCTACTTTGCTTCATATATTTTCGAGCCTTGATTTAGTGGTTTTCATGGTGTCTGTACATGCCTCCATTTCTCATGTAACTTCTCATAGAAAAGTAATTTTATTCATAAAAATAGCTCAATGTGAAATAGGTTTAGTGGTAAATACATATTTTGTTTTGTCTCTGAGTGCAGAGTGTGGGCACAAGAGGCAAAATGCTTTTCTCCATTAGGTAAAAAGGCTGTTGGTTTGTGCTGTTCACTCTTCCCTGTTTTGCAGGATTTACAATTCACCCAGGTGACAGATGGGTCCTGGAAACAGGCAGACTTTATGAAATTACAATTGATGTGTTTGACAAATCAAGCAATAAGGTGTATTTATCTGATGTAAGTGGAAATGTTCACATACCTCTCAGTGTCTGTCTCCTAAATCCTGACTGGCTTTGAAATGAGTTGAGTGGATTCTTAGTTCCACTGGGATAAGACAGTGCAAAGCACGTTGTTTCTTGCCTTTTCCTTTTTTTCCCCTTTGTTTTGTTGTTGCCTTTTTAAAATCACTCTGGATGAGAAATCATTGGAGTCTTAAGGGTTGTAGAAAAAACTGGAAGAAGTTGGACAATGCACTTAAGGTTGGAGTCCAACTACCCTCTCAGGGAAGAATTTCTTCCTAAATTTCATGTGCTGGGTACCAAACCTATCCATAGTTCTTAAAAAACTGCAAAGAAAACAAAATTTCAACAGTTCATTGCAAGAAGAAAAATTCTATTAAATTACTGCTTTCTAGAATGTCAAAGATAGGGGACTGTTATTTTATTTGTACAGAATGACTTGAGATACAGATATGAATTTCAGCTATTGCTGAGTGTGCTAAGGCACTATATTTGTGTGTTCTTCTGTGTTTAAGACTGAGAAAATTAAGAAATTATTGTAAAATATGGATTATTTGGTGATATAAGTATCAGTACTTTTCATGTTAAATTGCATGTTGCTGGTAATTTAAAAAAGGAAGTTCATGCTCTGTCTAAAAGGTAAAATCTGAGAGACTGAAACTTTCATAGGGAAAAATTCTAATCAGTTTTAGCAATGTGACTTTGTACTGTGTTATTAAATTTCCTCATTGATCTCTTGCTGTATGTTTGTGACTGTCTGTGCAGTGTTGATGTCACTTACCTGTGGCAATCTCTATTTAATGATCTGGTTTCAGAACATCAGGATTAATGCAGAGCTGTCCAAAGAATACTTTGAGGTGCTGCAGTCATCTCTGAATGGCTCATATCATTATGTGAGGGCAATAAAGGAGGGTCAGACCACTATTGATGCTGCACTGACATCCATAGTTGACCAGGTATGTCCTTAAAACTCTTCTGCTTTACTGTAGGCCCCAAATTAATTTAGCAGTGCAGCATAATAAAAGGAAACCTGTTAAAGCTTCCCTTCAGAGCTTGTGGGAAGAAAGACCAGTGATTGAGGTTTGAGGAAAGGGTCTTTCTGGCTGAATTTTGAACTCACCTGCTGCAGAGTGGAAGGAGCACAGAGTATCAAGTCTAGTTCTCCAGACAAGGTCTCAAAATAAGAGTGGAGAGAGTATATTTCTTCTTACTGTCTTCCTGTATCTCCATTGCAATAATACTCATTTAATACCTTTCTGCCAGGACCTGACCATTTGCTCACAAGTTACACTATTTGTAAGTGATTCTAAGTAGTTTTCCTTTCTCTCTGAGATGTTTTCAACAGCTTGCCCATGCATAAGGACTAAACTTTGACTCTGGGAAGCTCTGTGGTGCCATTTGTAACACTGTGCTCTTGCATTTTGCAGGATGGAGGGGTCCACACCTTACCAGTGCCAGTGAGAAACCAGCAGGATGTGGAGATCTATGTTCCCATAGTTTTGTCACCCAGCATTTTGTCATTTCCTTGGCAGCCAAAAGCAGGAGTCTACCAGTACACCATCCAGGTATGCCAAGGGAGTGTCCAACTGCAGGGAATGTTCCTTAGGCAGGCACAGAACCACTCAGATAGAGCTGACTTTGGATCCTTCAGGCACAATGACATCTGAAACTCCAGTTGGAGGAGTTTGGTTGGGTGTTAGTTACAGGAATTTATGTGTATTTTTAAAAAAAGCACCAAGAAACCAACAAACATAAAAACCCTGCTGGCTTTTACCTCTTGTCTGTCCTTCTCTTCCAGTATTTCCAGTCTAAGGAAAAGACTGGTGCTTTCTCAGCCCATACCTTATGCCAGGTCAGTGATACCCAGACCCTGCACTCAGGAGTTTGATGCAGTTCCTGCCTCTCCCTTTTAGCAGTGCAGAGTCTGGGGTCTGTCTTCAAGGAGTTGCACAGTATCCAAAAGGAGGCAGTGGGACACGTGGTGTCAGGCTCTTCTCCCAGGTGACAATGAGAGGAAAAGGCTTCAGGTTGTGCCAGGGGAGGTTTAAATTGGATTTTAGAGAAAATTTCATCATGGAAATGGTTGTGGAGCATTGGAACAGGCTGCCCAGAGGAGTGTGAAGTCACTCTCCCTGGAAGTGTCCAAAAAACATGAGGATGTGGCATGTGAGGATGTGGTTTAGGGGTGAACAGGGTGGTGAGTTTGGGTTGGCAGCTGGACTTGATAATCTCAGGAGTGTTTTCAAAGTTCATTAATTTTGTGATTCTGTGAAGAGAATCAATCTCAGGGACAAAACTGCCTTCTCCAGTGTAATCTGAAGGTGACTTCACTGGGTTCAGCGCTGCATCTGTACTTTTAATTTCTGTGCCATTAGTTTGGTTTAGTTCATGCTGTTCCCAACCACACCAGCAGAGTGTGGTAAAAATTCTTAGTACAAATACGCATTTTCAGTACTTCATCATAATTCTGATGGAGTTTTCCCAGTAAGGGAAAGTAAATGTGTTTTTGTTTCCCACCTCTTTTACAGTTCTATTCTTATCTCACCTTACCTTGCATATATAATGAAGCATCTCACTAGAGAACATTCCATCCTGCTACTGCCATAATTGTGTCAGTATTCTTACTTTGCTGTGATTTTTTTTCATTAGAAGTATAGAAACTTTCTTCTCCCATCATTTCAGTTCCCATTTGCTGAAGCTGAGACCATTTGTCCAGTGTGTCCATTCCACAGCAGTGGTTGTTGCCAAAGCACACACAGCTCAGCTGTTGTTCCTGCCTGGAGATCCATCTTTGCCTCCTGCTCCACAGTTTGTCAGGCTGTTTTAAATGGGTGAATAGACTGAAAAGGGTTTTTGGATCCAGCCAAATCGTGTTTGTAGCTGAAGTAGCTCCCTCCAGCTGGTACCAGAATGGTTGGTAGGTTTGGCTTTGTCAGCTGTCTGGTTTGCTGGGGGGTTGTGCTGGGAGAAGGACAGTGCCAGCCTTGGGAAGCCGAGTGGTGGAGTTGTGGGGAGGGCAGCCCTGGCCCAGGGAGCTCAGGCAGTGATCAGGCTGCAGCAGGAGCTGGGTCACTCTCCCAGTGCAGACTGACCTCTGGACAGAGCAAATGTAGGGGGGTGTGGTTTGTGTGGCAGGGAGAGGGCACTTTACTAACTGGGCATTTCTATCTACTCATCTCTGTTTTAATTAAAATACCTTTACAGAACATGCAGAACTCTTGCATTCTTTCAGCATTTCCTGTCACACCTGTTTATCCATGTCTGTGTCCAGTGCTCCTGTTTCAGGCTGTGCATGTGCTCAAGGGAAGGAAGAGGGGAAATGACTCTCCTTTTCATTTTCTTTTTATTCTCTTTTTCTGGTAAAAGTTATTAGGCAAGTTCCTGCATAATTTAGAGTTGTTTGCTTTCCACACTGTCCTTGTTGACAAGATTTATCACCTTGTTCATTTTTACTTTAATTATGAGACAGGTCAGAGGAAATGCAAAGGAAGTTAAAGAAATTTATATACATTAACAAAAAGGTTGCTCCAGTGATCACCCTTGTTTTACTCTGATGGAACATTGACATGTTTTTTGGAGTGTCAAAGTCACCTCTCTTGCTTTAATAACTTTCTCACTTTAATAACCTTCCTACTTTATATAGTAAGACCCTTCCCTGCCCTGGCTGCCAAGTGCTCCTGTGTGGGGGTGTGGTTTGTCTCTGGTGATGTGACCATAATATCAGTCAGTTCATATATCACTAGTTCACCCTTCTGTACAAGATCTCCATTCCCTGATGGAATGCCATGATTAGAAGGGCCTCCCTGATGTGTTGCTGGAGCAGCATGTTTGTTCCATGGCTGCAGGTCCACCTGCTCATTTTCAGTATGAAAATAAGCATTGCCAAGAAGAGAGTGACTTCTTTATCCCCTTTTTATTTTTCACCTCTTGCCTCATTCCCTCCTTGCCTCCCACATCCTTTTCTCTTCCCTTTAGATCCCTTAACAGTTCCCATGGAAAGAACTGGTGGGTGCAGAGTGTCAGGGGAGCAGCTGAGACCCCAGACCAGCAGCAGAGGAGCAGTGGGAGTTTTGAGGAGTAGGATTATCCCTCTGGTCTGTGCAGTGCTCTGCTGACTGTAGGTACAACTGGGGGTTATGAGACTCCCACTAGGCTTGTGCAGCTGCAGGAGGGATCTCTGGGTTGGCAGCACTGCTGAGCACACAGGTCTGTGCATGAGGAAAGCTGAAATTCAAGTGGTTGAAGGATAATAATCTTCTCAAATCTCTCCTTGCTCAGTTGGGAGTTCTGAGGTGTTATTTTATTTGTATTTCCCCATTTCTCAGTGTGTTCCTGGTTTTCATGTGAGGTACTCAAAGATGTGAAGTCACTGTGGTTGCAGCAGACAAAGGAACACAAATCAAGTCTTCTGCAGAAAGCACTTTGCTGAATATTCTCAAGTGTTTTACATCTTTACAATACACTGTGTTATAACTTTATTGGCGGACATAGTTGTTTTTCACAATTCTATTGTCTTATATCAAATGTGGGAAAGTTCTGGCTGTTATTTCACATCTGCACTCCTGGGTGTTTTTATCTGCACTCTCAGGTGTTTTCTTCTGCCTTTCCCACTCAGTTCTCAAGGCTGTTTGCTTCTTCACAGGCTGTATTTGTCAAGGCCAAATTCCTTCATGTTATCTTCCAAATTCCTTCATGCTATTTCTTCTAAGCTTTCAGGCCAGCTGAAGGCTTCCACAGTGTGACAGCTGAGAAAGNAGACTCCCACTAGGCTTGTGCAGCTGCAGGAGGGATCTCTGGGTTGGCAGCACTGCTGAGCACACAGGTCTGTGCATGAGGAAAGCTGAAATTCAAGTGGTTGAAGGATAATAATCTTCTCAAATCTCTCCTTGCTCAGTTGGGAGTTCTGAGGTGTTATTTTATTTGTATTTCCCCATTTCTCAGTGTGTTCCTGGTTTTCATGTGAGGTACTCAAAGATGTGAAGTCACTGTGGTTGCAGCAGACAAAGGAACACAAATCAAGTCTTCTGCAGAAAGCACTTTGCTGAATATTCTCAAGTGTTTTACATCTTTACAATACACTGTGTTATAACTTTATTGGCGGACATAGTTGTTTTTCACAATTCTATTGTCTTATATCAAATGTGGGAAAGTTCTGGCTGTTATTTCACATCTGCACTCCTGGGTGTTTTTATCTGCACTCTCAGGTGTTTTCTTCTGCCTTTCCCACTCAGTTCTCAAGGCTGTTTGCTTCTTCACAGGCTGTATTTGTCAAGGCCAAATTCCTTCATGTTATCTTCCAAATTCCTTCATGCTATTTCTTCTAAGCTTTCAGGCCAGCTGAAGGCTTCCACAGTGTGACAGCTGAGAAAGGTGACAGCCATATACTTGATAAAATATTTGAAATATTTTCTTTTTGTACTCCAGGCTCGTGGTGGAAGTGGAAATTTCAGCTGGTCCTGTTCTAACCAGGCTGTTGCAACAGTGACAGTCAAAGGAGTGATGACAACTGGAAGTGATACTGGGATCAGTGTTATCCAGGCAGTTGATGTTCAGAATCCATTGCATTATGGAGAAATGAAGGTAAAACTTCCATATTTCCCTATTCACTCTTGCATATGGGTGTTGGAAACAGTGAAGCAGCTGAGAATGCCAGAGGTATTCCCCTTCCAAAACATTCCCTGGAGGGAATTCTTAAAATGAATGACATGAATTAAAAATCTGTTCAGGGTGCAGATATAATAAATAATAATTATAAAATAATTCTCTGAGCAACCCAGGATGCTGCTTTCTAGCAGTGCAACAGTTACAGCAGGAGATAAAGCAGTGAAGATGTTTCAGTTCAAACTTTTTATCCTCAAGCATAAGTCAAAGCCTGAGGACAGAGGGAATCCTCCTGTCCTTGTGAGCTTTCAGAGCAGGGTATTGCACAATCTGAACAGGTTATTTTTGAATGCCTTTGTTCCTGTGTTAGGAACTGCTTTCTCTGTAGAATAACTCCTCAGAGTTCTATTTACTGACCTCAGTGAGCAAGTTTACTAGTAGTAGTTGTTGTAGGAGTAGTAAATCCACAGGGATTGCAGCTTTAACTCTGTGCCATATGGTTTGGTATCCTGAAGCCATCTGCAGATTAGGTAGTTAAAATATTGCACATAAAAGCTCTGATCATAGTGATTGTTGTGAAATACCTGGTCAGTTTGTGATGGATTCTTTAAGATTCAAATCAGAATAACAAACAATTTAGTTCAGGTTTGTTCATCAACATACCAGCTGTAGAATCATGGAATCCCAGACTG
>VYZS01018603.1:3351-14453 GCA_013400695.1 Neodrepanis coruscans | reverse complement strand
CAGACGCCGCTCCCAGCTATGCCGACCCATCCCCGAGCCCTGCCCGCGGCCCCCCGGCCCCACTGCCCCTCTCGGTGTCCCGGGCCGCGCTCACCGGTCACCGGCGATGGCTCCGCTCCCGCTGCAGCTCCGCGCGCACACAGGGCAGACCCGGCACCGCCGCCCGCGCGGCCCCTTTAAGCAGCCGCTCCTACCGCCGTGAGCGGCAGCGCCGCCCGCCAATCACAGTGCGGCCCGCCCCAGGCCCCGCCCCCCACTCGGCGCGCTGCGGGCGGAGCGGGCGGGGGGAATGGCGTGAGAAAGTGACGTGACGTGGGCAGAGGGCGTTTCGCCAATGGGGACGCGGCAGGGCAGGCGGACGCCCAATGGGGGCCGAGCGCCTCGCGGGAGCAGCCAATGGGAGCGCGCGGCCGACCGCGGGTGAGTGTAGGACGGGCGCGGGACGGGCGCGAGGCGGTTGCTCGGCAACGGGAGTGTCCGCGTGGTCCGGCGGGAGCCGCCCGGAGCGCATGGACCGGGAATGTCCCGGAGAGTGGCTATCCCGGGCCCGGCGTGTCCCGTTACCAGGACTCGCACGGGGCGCTGCCGCAGCGGAATTGCCTCACGGAGGATGCAATGGGTGCCCATCCCTGCCCTACCCTGCCCTGAGTGTAGCGTTCTCGTCCCAGCTCGTTACATCTGCGTTGTGCCAAGCGGCGCATCAACGGAACTGGTGCTGCCTGACAGATGGGTAATTAGCAATGGGTAATTAGTGTGTGTTCCAAATGCCAGCCCCGCTTCGCCTTTAGGCCATGCGATGATTTGTAGCCACTTAATCCATTGCGCAGGTTACGGAGATTCCAGGGAACTGTTGCAGATGGGAAGTTGCTTGACAAAAGCCAAACACAAATTTTATAGCCTGGATAACTGGGTTGCTCAAGTCAAACACTTTGTTAGCACCTGTCAGGTTCTGTGGGAGATGATTGCTACAGCCAGCAGAAGCCACCACCTGACTCACCCGAGGGCGTTAAACCACCATCTTAGAGACAGGTAAAAATACTGCAAAAGAAAGGGAAAAACTGCCGTTGGAAGTGTTAACTCCAGCCCTGCTTGTTTAGTCTGTTTTGAACTTGTAACCATTCTGTCGTTATCATGCAAAGTCGTGACAGATTTGTCACACAACTCTGTCGTGCAAGGATTGAGAAAGATTAGTGAGAAATTGGGAAAAGTTCTGTTTGCATGTGTTACCCTGTAGTCTCACGATAAGCTTGTGTCAGTCGGTGTACAAGCCCGTTGCATTTGTTCTTCTGAAATAAACACGACAAAATGCAAATGCAAACTCGGTAGATGATGTCTTAGTTACATCGTGTAGACACACTCTTACCTCCTGTGCCAACAGACCTAAGGGACTTGTTAGGAGAGTTTGTCTGCCCTGGGAATCTGAAACTTCAATGCCTTGTTTTCCATTTCTACCACAAAAACAAACAAAACTAACCAACCAAAACCAGAAAAAACCCACCCAAAACAAAAACCCCAAACAAACAAACAAACCAACCACAAAAACCCCAAACAAACAACAAAACAAAACAAAAACCATCACCCCCCAAAAAAACAATCCCCAAAAAACAGAATAACCCTGTGTCCTTGTCCTAGACGTCAAAATGGGTGTGTAACCCAAGCCTCTCATGCCTGTTGGTGACAAAATATTTCCTGACACTGGGGTGCGTGGACTGTTCTGTCTGTAGGGACTGTCTGGGGCAGGTCCATCTCTCTGAATTTGTGGGAGCTCATCTGAGGGCTGTGAGTGCACCTTGGAGCTTTGCAGCCCCTTTGCTGCTGTCTGGGGGCTCAGCTGCCCATGTGCAAGGCTGGCTCTGCAGCCTGGGATGATGCCGGCAACCAACCTGTGAGGGATCTGTGAGTTTGTGAGGGATCTGTGAGCAGCTCCTCTGCCACCTCTTCCCCTTCACTTGGGAGCTGAGTTCAAACCTGGGCCCTTTCCTGTGTGCCTGTGCCTGGCTTCAACCCTTGCTGGTCCTGACCCACTGACTCGACTTCCCATCTTCACCTCTGACCTACTCATCTCTACAGATTTGCCTGGAAATCTGGGCTGTTGTTTGACCCTGTTTTGCTGTCACTGGCCGTGCTCTGTGTGTTTGTTTGTGCACTGTGGGAGTGTGCCCTTGGCGAGGTCACTGCACTGCCTGCTGCCCTGTCGTGTGCAGCTCCAGGGCCAGCTGCCCTTGCTGCTCCCTGACAGCACAGATCTGCTCACTTGTGAGCCTGCACTTAACCTGTGTATTTACTTTCAAAATGGCAAAGTATTGTGAGAAACGAGCCCACAAATATTATAATTTTTAATGCGGTTTATTATAAGGCAAAGGCAAACAGCGCTGGGCACATGACCCGGCAGCATCCAGGTCAGAGGCGCAAAGGATCTTTGGATAGGTCCGGTTTTTATAACAAAATTGTCACAAAACCAGGAGGGATTATTACAATTTCTTTGAGGTAGGAGGGAAATTATTTACATAGGTACATCCCCTTTCTCCTCCCATCTGGAATTTGGGTAGAGGGTCTTTTATTGCTTTTTGGGGGTCGTGGGTATGAAGAATCCATCCTCATCCTCTCTGAACTTTTCAACTTACCACAAAAAAAACTGGTTTAAGCCCATCTTAATTGGCTCTGAAGTGGTGTTATCTTCTTGGTGGGCCAATTTATGGTTCTTCCAGGAAATTCTTGAGATAATTCCTGTGAAAAGGTGTCTGGACACTCTCAGTCCTTTAGGGAGTGACCTCCTCAAGGCTCTCTAAACAATGGATTCCTTATACAAGTGAGACTACACATTTGGCAGAAAGAGCTCATTATATTTACCGTGCATTTAAACAAAATCTTATTCCAAGATATGCTATTAAGGTACCTAAACACTATAATGTGGAATCTACTCATTAGTAAAAGTGAAACTTTATTAATAGAGCTACTATGTTTCATAATACTAATACATCTGAATTTCATTATATGGATTCTACCTATTAGCGAAAGCAAAACTTTATTAGTAGCACCATTACATTTCACAGTATGAATTGGGTTTTGTCATTGTTTGGGGTTTTTTTGGTGTGTAGTCAACAATAAATGAGGGTGTGAAAAGCAATCTTCTTTGTTGTATCTTTACAGATCTAATTAAAAAAAAAAAGCTGCCAAAATTACCGTGATTAACTTAGGGAGGTCATCCATATAATTGCTTTCCTTTCTATGGTCTAGATATCTCTTTAGCATCTTAGCATCAGTCTTCATGCTGCTAAAATTGCCTCCTCAGGATGTTTGTGGATCCGGATGCTGGTTTAAATTTATATCAAGTCCTCCTCTTGCAGACTAGTTGGATGACTAATTCTTTATAGCCTAAGATCTAAACTTTACTTTTCCTTAGTAATCAAGAACATTTATTTTATAATAGTTTTCATTAGTATTATTCTTTTTATTCAGCTTTTTGAGACTATCTGCTTTTCCTGCTACTGAATGTATTACAAGGGAATACTTACTAAAAAATTATGTATTTTTGTGTGCATTTTGTATTTACATATACAAGAGAATATGCCTGTACTGCTGTTGCAATAGATTACAATTGTTCTGTATTAATTTCTTGTAAAGATTGCATCAATATCATTAAAGGTGTTGGTGAATCTTGTTCCAAACCTGTAGGTAATTATAGTCCTCCCACCAAATTGTGCTCTAGACGTGCAATTGCACCATTTCATGGCTAGCAAATGAGAACGCAGGTTTCCCTTTCATAGCTGTAGAGCTTAACCAGTCTGCCTGGAGAGATTTTCAGTCAAGACCATATTTGTTAATTTGGGCTAATGCACCAAAATGAATGCTGCAGTGGAAACTTGAGAAAGGACAGGTCCATTTAATAAAGATGGTATTCCCAAAAAACAGCATAACTCAGAATAACCTTGGAGCAGAAACATGCTCAGGTGGTGCTAGTAGGAGGGCAAGAACACCTCGTCTTCCTCTATTAAAATCCAGGCTGCTTTGATAAAAGAGGTTTTTTGATTTAAGTCTTCCTCACCATTTTTCAGTGGGCAGGAACTCCTAACTCAGTGTGGTTTTGAAAGAAAAATGTTTGCAGTCGGATGACTCAGAGTATCAAATCCAGGGTTCTAGTTTTGTCTCAATAGACCCAACAGGTTCTTTGCTTCTGCTTAGTAGTTCTTAAGCAATGCTATCAGTCACATTTTTTTAAAGCCACTTAGAGAGATAGAGATTGTCACATTAGTTAATAACTCTTAAAATGAATGAAAAAGCAAGGTGATAATCATATGTTAAACTTTTTCTTAAAACCATTTAAGAGTGCATTTATTGGAATTTTCAAGAATATTAGTTACAGGCCTAATTGTGACTTACTTCCGTGGCAATTATACTTCTAAGCCACTAAAATATTCACTCAGGTTTTCAGATGGAGCCATCTACATCTTTAGGTGCCTAAACCCATTGAAAAGAGAGCTTTATCCAGCATTTTCAGGGAAAACAAAGTCATGTGCCTTAATAATCTCTTCCACAAAACATGATGTCGAGATGACTTTACTAAAAAAGGTATTGATTTTATTTTGTTGCCAAGTACAAAATAGCAAAGGTCAAAAATATTGCTCAGGAACAGAGTGCGATGTCACCCAAGTGAAGATTTGGAAACTGAAAGGTTTTTCTTCTATTTGTGTGTTAAGGTTCAGGGATAAATGAAACTGTACGAGACAGTGGATCTTTCAAGTGCTCTTTTGATACGTACATAGCAGTATCAGGGAAAAACAGGTCTTTTAGATTGAATGACTAGTAGAAGTTATTTCTATTACAATTAATCTATATATTATTCCAATTCCCAGGAATCCAAATTTGAAACACAGCTGGCAGTGAGGAGTAGCCTTCTGTCATCTCATAATATCTCTGTTTGGTCTACTGATTCCAGGAGAACCTGGTAGTAGACAACAAACACTCTGAAGAACTGGGAGATACAAACAAAAATATCAAAACCTGTCTTTTAAAGTAGGTCCATTAAATGCAAATATTTCAATAATGTTTGAGTTCTGGCTGAGTCCTAAAGTATTTGTGACATTGTAACAATTGGAGTTATTAAAGGCCCTAAAAATGCACTTAAATCACATTTGGCTGGTTCTATATGAGATGTGTAAGAGTAGGAACTGCAGGAGTGCTACAAGTCCAAATACAAAGCAGTAATTGCTGTAGAGATAAGAATCAAAGATTTGGGGGCCAGGAAAGCTGACAGTACAAAAACAAACCACCACCTTGTATCTGTACTACTTTCCGAACTGGGAAGACAACTGCAGCTCTACTGTGTTCTTACAGCTGGCAGAGGACAGATCTGCAAGCCCGGACTGCATGGATCTTCCCAGCAACCTATGCCCAAACCAACAGAGACCCTTTCCCCTCCCTCCCCTCCTCTCCCCTCCCCTCCATTTCCCCTTCCCCTTTTCTCTTGCCTTTGTCAGCCTGGAAAGTTAGTTGCATACTCTAATTCTGTGAAATGCTATCTCCCATGGAACAGGCGTGGAAATTAGAGTACACTCCATGCTTTAGTCAGTAAGTAGGGTACTGTCTATATGCTGAAAAGGCCAATGTTTGCATTGATGGAACAGCTGTGAGGAGCTGAGATGAGCCATCATGAACCCACCTAGGAATCTATGACTCAAGAGGGAAGCATAAAGGTAAAATCTAGAATTCAGAACAGAATATGAGGAAGTAAATGGAACGGCCAGGAACAGTAAGATACTGATGCCATTCTGTAAAATGTTTCAGCAATTTAGTTTTCCTGGTGCTCTGCTGATCCAAGCCCGTGGGGGATTGGATTCTATCTGATAGCCATTAGCCAAGTATCCATGTCTTGTCCTGTCTGTGTAGCATCGGAGTGCAAATTAAATGGTGGAAAGTGTGTGCCATTTCAGTTTCATCCTTCAGGGTCAGTCACATCCTTTATTTCAGCAGCATTCTGAGCACAGCCTTTGGGAGGAAGAGCCTCTGTGCAGGTTCAGAGTCAGAGAGGTATCCCAGTTCTTGCTCTGACAACAGGCTTCCTGCTGGGAGGCAGAGGATGGAGCTGTGCCAGTGTACATGGTGTACATGATATTCCATGGAATGTAGAAGAAGGATTAGATGAGTTTCCTCATCCCTGTCAGCTGTTGGCTCATAAAAGAAGAGAAATGTTTTCTCTCATCTGTTTTGGAAGGAGTCAAGTTTCTTTCACCACATTTGAATCTGTGGGAGTATGCTGCTTATCTCCAGTGACCTTGCTATAGATGTTATTATTGGGAGTTTTTTTAGGGAATATACGAGCAGCTGCTTGTATCCCCTGCCATCAGCCTTGCTTTCTCCCATGCTTGCAGTATGTAGTTAGACATAACTATTACAAAACAAAAACAAGCAGCGAGAAGAAAACGAGCTCAGAGGAGCTCATTCGAGTCAAATGCAGTAAATGAAAAAAACAGTAATTATTAGGGGGAGAGGAGGAAGAACAGAATTATGGTGCTATATTAAGTATATTTGGCTTACTAGGTGTGTGCATTCTATGGCACTTACTCTTTTTAAGACCTCTCTTATTCCCCATTTTCTGCTTTCCGCATGCATCCCTGAGGAAAAGTGCTATTGACTGAGATGGCTTTGTGGAAAGACTAAATTAGTTTGAAGTTTCCAAGGAAGGAGGGAAGCAATCAGAGACTGTGCCACATGGGAGAAGGCTATGCCATGTAGTGGGAGAGAGGCTACGGAGTGGGCAGCCAGATTATCATCATTGCTAGTCTACGAAGAAAGGCCTTGATGGACGCATCTGATCCTCAATACTAATGATAAGAAATTCAGCAAAAAGGGTATGATGAAGGATCTGAATAGGGAAGTGAATGAACAAAAGTAATAGACATGATGTTTATTGCGTAGATTTGGATGCCACACTTTGAGTCCTATGAATAGGCTCAGATATTACCACTGAAATGCTATTTAATGATAGTAACAGCTGGGAGCAGAGATTGTTTGTAAGAGGTAAAAGACAAATGATTTTGGCAAAGTCAAAATGGAATTATTTGGATAGGTATCAGTAAAATTGTTTAAGAGACAGGAAGAAAAAATAGTGACAGGCAACAGTACAACAATGATTGCAGACAGGGAAGAATAAAGACCAAGGATAGAACTTATAAAAATGGAGGGATGAGAAGAAACAGCATACTAGCATGTTAAAATAGAAATTGCAGGGGAGGGCATGGTGAGAGAGAGGAGGATTTAAATATGCCAAAAGATCTAGGATGTGCAGCTAGAACTTGCTACAAGACATTGCCAATATCATTTGTATGATAGTCTGGTCCACATCATTCTGAGCACAGGTGATGTTTTCTGCCTCTGTCTTCTGTACGCATAGGGATTTGAAAAGTTGTTTTGATGTTGCAATCATCCGTTGTTGATGAAATCTGGTATCTTTGTCCACATTGTCATATGCCACAGATGTCTTCATCACAGGGCTCACGTCATCATGCTACTTTTTCTGTTTTTTTTTTTTTTGTTATTCTGGTTCTTCTCTGTTTTCTGACATGTAATTTTCTTCTGTGAGTCTTGTGTTTCATCTTCTTCATCAAATTTTTAACTTTTCTAATCCGTGGACTCACACAGAACTTTTTGTTTTCTATGTAGAGACTGACAGAGAAAAAATTGGTTGTCAGTTTCAAATTAAAAATGTGAAAATCACAACTCTTTTAGATGATTATACTTCTCACCTATTAAGACCACAAAGTTAGACTTGGTTAACCTTAAATTATATTTTATACTGGGTTTATTCACTTTTTTCTGGTTTCAAATAAATAAAAGTTAGAATCTAAGTTTTACATGATTAAGTTTATCTTCCAAAATCTGAAAAAAAGAACTTTACTTTCTTATTGAAAAAAGAACCACAGTGCAAAGCAGAATACATATCTATGGACAACAAATAAGTATAATTATTTGTTGCATTATTATTATTATGATTATCATGCAAAAGTCTAGAAAATATATCAATTTAACCCAAACAATGTGATATTGCACCAGGAAAAAAATTGAAATGGCTCATGTACCAAAATCAAGCTTATTTAATGAGTTTAGGCCAGGTTTTTAGGGGATCAATAATTGGAAAAAACATAGAAGTATTAAGATGTGTGAGTAATTTTTCAGTTCTGAAAATAAAGCAAGTGTCAGGGTGCAAGCTGAATAATGATCAATATTACTACTGAAAAAGAAATTTTAGCGGTCAAGTTTAAAAAGCACAAGGAAAGGTATTTCTTAACTCACACACAATGATGTTTTAATTGAATTTGTGTTAGCTTTCCAAGATTATACGTATTTAAATGGTGCCTAATACTTTTATCTTGCAATATCCCTTTCACAGAGAAGGACCTAAAATATCTCTTACATAACAGCTTCTAGGTGACAGAGACCATGAGCTTTCTGGATTTCAAACCTCTCCACTCTTCGGAGAATTCCTTTGGGAATTTCATCTGAAATTTTTGTGCAACAGTTAAAGGCCCCAGGAAACAAAGCTAAAAAAAAGTAGAAACAATGTTAGAAACAGCACAGGTATGAAGGGGACAAGGGTTAGTTTGACTGCACAGAATTGCAGGGAGCTGGGATTGGAAGGGACCTCTGGAAGTCATCTGGTCCTGCCTCCTGCTCCAGCAGGTCCATCTGGTCCCTGGGTCCTGCTTGAACTCTTCTCCCAGCCCCTGCTGATGTGGTTAACGTAATTGAGATCATTTTATGAGGCAAGCAGCCATCTGTGACCAGGCAAGTCGTGTTCATGCCCCTTCCCTCATTATGAGGCCCTAAAGGTTCTATGAACTTCATTAGATTTCTCTCTGCCCATTTCTACTTCAGCAGAACCATGTGGTGCATCAGCTAGTGCTCCAAATTTTTAGCACTGGCAAACATGCCATAGGCACATGTTCCATCATCTAGGTCCATGGGAAAGGATCCATGGGATTCTTTCAGATGAAGATGTTGAACAGTATTGGCCCCCTTGTTGACCCCTAAGGTTTGTGCCACTGATCACAACCCTCTGGACTTGGTCCTTCCCCCAGTTTCAGTTTGCCTCACTATTCACTCATCTATCCTATACTTTGTCAGCTTTGTCTATGATGATATTACAGGAGACAGTATCAAAACCTTTACTGAAGTCAGGGTGCACAACGTCACTGCTCTCCTCTTGACCAACAAGATAGTCACGTCATTGGAGAAGGCCAACAGGTTGGTCAAGTGTGATCTCCCTTTTACAAATTCATACTGACTTCTACTGATTACTCTTTTGTCCTTCAGATCTTTGGAAATGCTTTCTTGGTGGATTTTCTTCATCAGCTTCCCAGGGACTAAGATGAGGTTGGCCTGTATGTCGTGTGGCCTTATGTAGGTTTTTAAAAGTACTTCCTAATTTGATCCTCTTTCACTGACAGTGAGTCATCCTTGCTCCAGACTTTCCCTCTGGTCTCAGGCACCTGGGATTCTTAAAGGCCAGTTTGAATAGTAAAGAGTAAAACAAAGAAATTGTTGAGTACTTCAGCCTTATCAATGTAATTTGTCACCACTTGCTCTGTCCTGTTTAGCAGCAGGTTCACATATTCACTCTTTCTTTTGCTATTTATACACTTGTGGAACAGTCTATTGCACATCACATCCCTTGACAGATTCAGCTCCAGCTCAGCCTTGTATTCATCTTTCCTAATCCCATTCCCCATGATTAGGCAACTCTACACCCCACCTGGGTCACCTGCCCCTGTTTCCACTCCTTTATGCCACACTTCCTTTTTATGTTTAATTTCAGTTAGAAGCTCTAAGCACATCCATACAGGCCTCTTGACACATTGCTTGGTTTTCTGTTTGTCAGGACAAACCTTTCTAGAGTTTGGAGGAGGTGACCCTTGAACATCAGCCAGTTCTGTTCAACCCTCTTCCATGTAGGATCATATTCTCTGGGATTCGTTCAAACAGGTCTCTGAAAGGGTTGCAGATCTGCTCTCATTAAATCCAGGGCTGTGATTTTGCTTTTTGCTCTACTGCCTTCTCCTGGAATCCCAAACTCCACCACCTTATGGACACTAGAGCCAATGCTGCCTCTGATTCCATGTCCCTGACCAGGTTTACCTTGTTTGCAAGTATGTGGTCCAGTAAGTGCTTTTCTTTGCTAGTTCCTTGATAACTTGTGGTGCAAGATGTCATCACTTCACTCGAGAAAGCTCATGGATTGCTTGAGTACTGCTATATTGCCCTTCCTGCAGGTATCAGGATGGTTAAAGTGACCCATGAGGATGAGGACCTGTGAATGTGAGGCTTTTTCCAGCTGTTTGAAGAAGGCCTGAGATAGTTCTTCCTGGCCAGACCCCTGCTACCATGTCATCCATGTTGGTTTGCACACTAATCCTGACCTATGAGCTCTCCTCTGGCTCATCATCCATCCCCAGGCAGAGCTTCATCCATTCTTGCTGCAACCTTGTATAAAGGCCAGCTCCATCTACTGGCCTTCCAGCATGCTCTTCCTGAGATCTTGTACCCTCAGTTGCAGCACAGTGATCATGAGCCACCACCCTCACATCTCCCTGAGCCCAGTGAAGTCTGAGCCCTGACTTCAGACTCCTGTTTGCTCTCCATGCTGCACACATTAGTGTTAAAGGCATTTTCAGAGTGGTGTTAAAATGCTAACTATCTTTATATTTTATGGGATGGGATACCATCCTCTCAGCTTCTCACATAAGAAAGATTGGTAATTTTGTTGTTTAAAGAACAGTTTTCTTTACCTCTCCATGTACACACATATGTAAAGGCTTGTTGCAGTAAAATGAAAATAATTTTTAAAGATTTATTTTTTATTTTTGGAAGAAGATCACCAACATTAATGACACAGGAAGTGTCAGGAGTATAATTTAAAAGCTCTGCCTTGTGAGGTTGTATCAGGCCTGTTATCTTCTGTTATCTATTAGAAATCATTAATGCTGTTGCTGGATTTTGTGTTTTCTTTTGCCCCAAGGGCTCCCATGGTTGAGTATGTCTCCACTAGGGAATTATCTCCTGAAGACTTTTTCCCTTGTTGCTAATACCATCTTGAAAATAAAAAATCA
>VYZS01018599.1:0-16914 GCA_013400695.1 Neodrepanis coruscans | reverse complement strand
GAGCGGAGGCCGGCGGGGGTGGGCACCGCGCTGAGGGGGCGCCCCGGGGGCGGCCACGGAAACGGGGAGGGGGGGAGTCATCGCTTCCCAGCCGGGGCTGGGCCGGGAGCGTGGGTCTGGGGACAGCTGGGGCGCTGGGCAGGGTCGTGCCCTGCGGGGAGATGAGCCCTCCGGGCAGCGGGGAGCGCCCTGCTCCCGAAACTGCCCCGCGAGCGCTTCAGGCAGCGGGGCGAAACATGGGCTGGGGGGAGCCGGCACCAGAGGCGTATGCTGTGCCGCCGTCCCAAGTCACACGCACACTGAGTGTGGCGGCTGCTGCCATCGCTTGGAAATAAAAACGGATCCGGCGGCAGAGGCAGGGCTGTGACTACCCCATCCTTGCAAAGGCACGGGTGACAGCTCCGCAAGGGATGCTGCCAGGCACTCTGATGGGAATGCCTCAGAACTGAACGCCTCTGAAGTTTCATCAAGCATGTCTTAATCATTATTTAGATACTGGATTCTTACCAGCCTTCCCAAAGTGTTGCGATTGTGGGCAAGTCTCATTCCACAGCATTTCAAGGCCCTTTCATGCACTTTTTTTTCCTTTTTTTTTTACTACTGACTTCATCCTTGGAGAGGTCTGAAGAATGATTTTGAAATAAATCTACGTAAGCACAATTAGCTACTTTTGGTTTTTAAAGTTCAGTTTACTTTTTTTTTTTTTTTTGGTTACCACCAGAGTTCTTTTGCAAATATGCTTTCAGTATGTAAATTGTAATCCTCAGAAGCGCATGCTTATGGTAATCTTCAGGATTAATAAAGATTAAATGAATCAGTAAAATAACTGCTGTACGGTGAAATCAAGGCGAGGAGGCTGGGATTTGTCAGTGTCAAATAAAGCCCAAATTAACACCACCAACATTTACTGCTACAAAGCACTGTCCTATACAATGATTAATTTAAAAGCCATGGTCTATGCCTCACCAGTCTTCATTTCCTCAGTGACTGTACAGGTAGATAATGTGTTCATGCATCAGTTTATTGACTTCCCAGGAGCCTTGAACATGAAAAAATATTGAGTTCAGTGTATTTCTTTAAGATTCCTTGGCCATCCTGCATATGGACTGCTTCTAGACTTGTGCTATTGTACCATCCATTTCCAGAGGTACATAGTATATCATTCACAGTAAAATATATGTGCTATTTTCAAGGATCTTTTGTAATACAAACTACAATACATAAAAATCGCTTTAGAATATAAATGTCTTACTAAGCCATTTGTCTTTAGAATACTCCCACTGTGTTATGGTCTAAATTCATTCTGTCATCAGTTTCTATGACACTGGATAAAATAGGTCTGTTTTCCTGAAAAGATAGATATTAGTTCCAACAAAGGTGTAAAAAAGCTTTATTATTTCACTCGGATGAAAAGAGACAATTAAATGCTGTAATCTTAGGAAAAAACAAACGTAACTTTTTGAGAGAGATAATAACCTTCTACCTTTGAAAGAACATACATGTGAATCACAGCCAGAATACTTGAATTTTGGGGTTTTTTTAAAGCTCTTTATTTGACTTCCTCTGCACTTCCACCACTATTTCTACCAATGACATTGCAGGTATACACAACTTCCATTGCAATCTCTTTCCCACCTCCTGCTGATACCTATTTCTGAGATCCTTCTGGTTTTTGTGACCCAACAGTTAATCAAAACACCAAATAATTCAGCCTGAAGAGAACCAAGTAGAAAAAAACGAGGTTTTTTAAACACTATTGTGTTCCCTGAGCTGGTTTACTGCTTAGTCCTGCAGTTCTGAGAACAGCATAGACCAAAGAACAAGAAACAGAAGCAAAGACACAGCAATACAGGAGGAGTTTATTAACCTGCATACTCAGATCCAATATCTGTAGGGAGGCTGGGTTCTGATGTGATTTGTGACATCGATGGCATACTAAGTGACCCTGATAATTGCAACAAGGTACTGAGATCATACTGTCATTAGTTATTAATGTTACTGTTATTAATGTGTTATGACTCTAATGATTAGCAAAAGTAATGAATCATCCACAAACAAAAGGCAGTCAAATTCTTCACATGCAGCAGATAACTGTTCTTCAATGACAGGTCACATTATCAAAAGAAAATAGTGCAGCTCATATTACATCCACAGATTTATTTTTTTTTAACTCCTAAATTAATTTAGTGTTTCAGGCACTCATCACATTGGCCTTAGATCTTCTAAATGAAAAAAAAAAAGTATGCAATAAATTTTCTTTTAATAGTGTTTAAATTTCTAAGGGGAGCTGGGCACATCACTTACTGCACTTCAGTTTTGTGTTTATGGTAGGGTGTTTTTGCTGTTAGCAATCCATTTCAAAGTGCTCTCTCAGAGGAGGGTTACAAAGAATCAGAATTTTAGTTCCACTTCCCCAGCAGTCAAGACTGCTCAGTGCTGTTTCACAAACAGTATTTCCAGGAAGAAGTTCCCTTTGGACTTCACAAAACATGCTTATTGCTAAAAAAGCATAATTTGGACCCTAGAGCTTCTGCCTGCTTCATAATTTTTCGTCTCCACCTTTTCATTACAAGTTCATATATTTAGATGTATAATGGAGCTGTAAGCTTCTTTAAAAATAGCAACCCTTGATAAATATATACTTAACAACTTTAATCTCTCTCATATGACCATGTTTTTAAAGCTTAATTCAACGCACAGACCATTTTTAAAAGATGGTACATCTGGACCGCAGGAAAGACACAGCAGTTATTTCCAGTCATCTGATCTTGTACCAAATCCATAGCCTGGTATGAACTTGGTGTGAGACACCAAAAAGGGCACTGTTCAGGGAAAGAGGCAAAACTCCAGTGGACAATTTGCTGGTCCTCTGGCTGTGACCACAGCAGCTGCACACACTGCAAGATGGACAGTAGCACCATCGTGGAGCAGCCCTTCTGTTTTGGTTAGGATGGAAAAACACTTGCTGCAGAATTAAGAGCAGTTTGTATCCTTGATTAGAAATTAACACTTTCAAAGATTCTCCGAACTGACATTGCTCCCCTACAGAGCTTTTGATTAACTCCACTAATTGGGACTACGATGAAGCATCAAGTCGTTCTTCAAATCAGCAGAGGTCCAAGAGCTCTGTATCAAATGCAGAGGGCTCTGGAGACTCTTGATCTGACATTCTCCGTGAAAACAGTTTCGGTAACCAAGGCATGTAAAAATTCAGGGAGAAAAAAGTAAGAAAATCATGCTGACCTAGGAAGAAAACCCAAATATTTTAAAATTTCCTTTCCAAAAGAAGTAAGATGACAGCACTTTTTGTAAAAACACAAATTCTGCAATTTTTATTTTTGGACCTTTGAGACAACTGACAAATATGGTATTTTGACAGTGTCATATCTTCAGGTTTGACTTACTGTTTTCCGCTTTATATTCTAGTTTCAACCATAATTAAAATATTTCAATAGCTTTCCCTTGAAAACATAAATCAATCCCTTCCTACAAAAAGTTACATTTTATCAAATCCATGTTCTCACAGAAAATTGCTCTAGCAGAAAACTCTTTACCAGATCTTTCTGGAAAGTGAAAAATCACAAACATCTGTTCGACTCTGAAACACTGAACATCTCATCTTCTAAATGTTCTCATATTGTCATAAAACATTTTAAAGTAAACAGTTCAAGAAGCACTCTATCCGCATTTTGTTGCTCAATTGATTGAATAAAGTCCTTTTACCAGAACTTCAGATTAAAAAAATATATACTTTAGCATAGAACTATAAAAAATATCCTTTACTTCATAATTTATAAGTTTTATTTATTCTAAATAAGTATAGCTTTTATCTTAAGCTTTTTACTGATCCAGAGTTCTCCTGGCAACCTAAGTAAGGACTTCTCCTTATTTAGTTTTTCTTGGCAAAGCTTACACTCAAGTATAATGCTACTATGGCTTGATTTGCTAATATTGCAAAGAAATACTTGCTACAAAAACACTACAGTGGAACTAAAAACAAAATAGCTAGTTTATCCTACTATGCAAAGGCTTCCCAAAAGTTTAAATTCACATAATGCAAATTTAAAACTGAGTCTGACTTGCTGCTTAAAGTCAGTTCTCTAAACAATATGGTCCATTATTTTGCACTAAGGGATTGTGCTTACAATACTTTAAAATACAAAGCAATAGTTTCTGATTTTGCTTAAATTTTAAGAAGAAACTACTGTAAAAATGTGATAACAAGAAAAGCTTTTTCTGACTGTACCACTAACATAAGGCAAAATTTAAAAAACACAGCAAGCAAATCATCATAAAGATAAATAACACAAACTACCCTTACTACACGAGAGCTAGGAAGTACATTACTTTTTCTTCCTCGCACTTTAAAAGCAGAGGTTGAAAGCATATACGTAGGTTTATAAGTACAGCAGTTCACAAGATTAATTGTTTGAGCATAAAGTCACAAACACTGAATCAAAACCTGCGTAGTCCAGAAACAATCCCTCAAGGAAGAGAAGAACAATATGAGACCTACAACCAAACACACAGCATCATGACAGAACTGAAGGCAGGAAAGGCAGTTTTGGGGAGAGAAAAGCTAGAAGGGGACATGGCTCTGCTACAGCAGAGCATCTTCTGTGGCACAGTCTCCCTGCAGCACTACAGTCCTTCCTGCTTAGTGAAGTACCAAAAGAAAAGCTGCTACCCACCAGGCCTTTTATGCAACCTCCCTGCGTTGGTATTGGCAGCTAAATTCAAGTATCACAGTTTTTTTAACTATCGTGGCTGAGCTGGGTTTCCTCTCCCTAACTACAGCTGTTTGTGGTGCCTCACTGGGGGCTCCTCCTTGCTGTTTACCCAGGGAGGAACAGGGAGGGCTGGTGTGGGTGCTGTGAAAGTAAAAGAGAGAAAGATGAGGAAAAAATTATGCAAGGCAATTCAAGGATTTTTGTGTTTTCATGGTTCTTCATGCTTACTAATTCTTATTCCTACAGAAAATTCCTCTTCTGGCCCATGTGTGCCTGAGCATGTTGAAAGTGTTCTGAGTGAGTGTATTAATTGTCTTGGCTGCTGGACTATAGCAAATGGTTCACAAGGGCTGTCAGACACCCAGACCAGCTCAAGAGCTGCATATTCTTTTCATGAGAAACTTACAGTAATGGGATATCTCCCATTGTCCCACCCTGCCTCCCAAGGGGGCTGGGGATTCCCCTATGAGAAGCCCTGTCCCTCTGGGGCAGCATCGGGGCCAGGGCAGAGCTGCTGAGCAGCCCAGCGATGCTGGGTGTGTACGAGGCCACCCCGCTGTGCTCACCACTTCCTCCCTCGGCATGTGCTCATTCTCAGCTGATGAAGAAGCTGTGCTTGGGCTCAGAGCTAACAACTGACATTTCATTGCTGTTTACTTCTGGGACACACTTGTCAGCTTTTCCTTTGAATCACAAGAGCAAGAAGCACACGCACACATTTTTATATTGGAAGCTCTCCCTTCTGATGTAATCCTGTTAACCTCAAAAAACAGGGCACTAGAGCCAGGCCTACAAAGTTCATATGTCTTCTGCTAGCCCAGAGAAGCAGCTTGATGTCCTGCTTAGACATCCTGGCACCCAGACTGTGTAAGGAATCCTTTACCACATGTACTGTGGTTGGCTTCATACGTGAAACCGTGGAAGTAGCCCTGAAAAGCAGCATGAGTGTGTCTGTACAGCAATATCTTTTTTGTCTGACCCTACTCAATTGCCATGACCCCGTCCTCCTTTCAGCTGTAGCTTTTCAAGGGTATAAGAACCAGCACTGCCATGAAGACTACATTTCAGACAATTTCCCCAGGAAAAGATAAAGCTTCAGCTACATTACCAAGTCTTATAATCCTGAGAGAGGCTAATGTTTACTTTAAAGCAAATAGAACAACAAACTACAAGGCTAAGATGTGAGGGAGACAGAGGGTAGGCATTAGGAAGTCATAGAATCGTAGATTAGTTTGGGTTGGAAGGGACCTTTAATGGTCATCTTATCCAACCCCCCCTGCAGTGAGCAGAGACATCTTCAACCAGATCAGGTTGCTCAGAGCCCCATCCAACCTGACATTGAATGTTTGTGGGGATGGGGTATCTACCACCTCTCTGGGCAACCTATTTTGCCACCCTCACCATAAAAAAGCTGTTTACCCCCCTCATTATAAGAAATTTCTTCCTTATGTCTAGTCTCAATCCTATCTTCCTTTAGTCTAAAACCATTATGCTTTGTCCTGTCACCATAAGCCCTACTAAAATGTTTGTCCCCATCTTTCTTACAGGCCTGGCTCTAACTGTACAGATAGCACTGCAACTACAGATCACTGGAAGATGTGGAACTACCATCAGCTCAGGTTTTTAAGAACAGTTTAGATATATTTGACCCTACTTTAAAACAGATATAGAGAACCAAGTGATGTCTCTTCATGATTACCTTTCTGAGTTTTATTGGCTATGCTTATTCTCTCTTCTCAAAGTAGTGGGTTACAGACTGAATATTTTAAGACTTAAGTGAAATGAAATTACAGTGTTATAAAATGCTTTTACAATAAGTATGGGAACACTGTTAATGGAAACATAAGTATTCTTAAATAGGAAAATATATATATAACAAAACTGTCACATATTTGAAGAAAAATCCAAAGCAAACAAGAGGTAGTTAGTTATGTTTTTTACCTTTTCTGATAGATAATAGCTACGTTTGTCTCCTGCTTTTATAGTTCATAGCCATATCTACCCAGTTCTTAGAATGTTACTGTAGGGGGTTTTTAGAGTTTGCTTTAATTGTTAACTTAGATAATAAAACACCGTAAATTTCCTGAGGGTAAAAGACATGGGATTTTTTCCCGGTTTTTTGGCAGTGCTCAGACAAGGTAATAATTTAGAAACAAGTGTGCTCTTTGCACCCCTTTCATTACCCCATTTATTTTAATAGAATCTTATGGGACTTTGCTGGTATTTTTCCTTACTTAGAACAGATAGACAGATGTCTGTTCCTGTTCTGTCAAGAGCATCAACTGCTTTGTTTTCATTTAATATGTTGTTTTCCTGACAGCAGAGAGCCTTTCCACTTGGTCAAGGACAAAAATTCCAGCCAACATTCTTTTCTAATGAATGTGAACAATGACAAAAATCTTGCCAGTAAGACTTGCTTTCCTCTTAGTGTGAGAGGTCACAAATTTGTTTTAATTATTTGGCCACTTCGTGTAGAATTTGTAATGTTGGTCGCAGAGGCCTGCTTCACTTTCAAAGACTGGACTACAGAGGAGAAACAGATTCTTAAGTTAATCAGACCATTAGTGCTCTGCTTTCTTGCTATCTGCTTCCCCAAAAGCCACCATTTTAAAGAATAAAAACATTATTCATAGGGCAGTTATCTAGACATAAAAGAACATTCAAATTACATACTTAATATTTGATATAACTGCACCCTGTTGATTTTTAGGAAGTCATATTTCAGCTCAGCAGCTTGCTTTACTCGGCTCAGCTTGTGCTCTATTTTATCTGATGACATCTTACATATTGTCAGTCTGTCATGAAGAACATAGACACTTGCTAAAATTAAAGCACTGGCTAAAATTAAAGAGGGACAATATATACTAGATACATATAATCTATTCAGTCAAAGCTGTTAGGACTTCCAAGGTGAGGAAAGGTGTCTGATTTTTCGGGGTTTTTTTTGTAATCATAAACTTCACAATCTTTCTGAGAAACTCAGATCAGCTATTGAACAATAATTAAACATATTTTCAGTATGCTATTAAAATTATTTGTAGATGTGTGTGTTGCAGCCCTTGTGCATGTAAAACTTCCAGTGATCAATCTGTCTCTTGACTTTTCTATGGATTTTTTCTCTGAGAGATTAAAATTATACCTAGCAATAATACAGGTTTGTGGATTACTCACTGCTCAATAACCATTGCTCACTCAGGCAGGTGTGAACCCTAAAACTGACTGGACACCAAGCAGCTCAGGTGCTGACAGGTGTGGAAGGATTCATTCTTGGTAAAAATGAAGTAGAAGGATTTGGATTTTCTTTTGGAGGATTTGTATTTACATTTGGAGAAATTATTTCTAAGGAGGATTATGGTGGGGAGGGGGCAGTATAAGAGGAAGGATGTGATGGTTTTGAGCAAAGGATGTCATACAAAAGAAACTATATAGTTGTGGGGAAAAAAGAAGTTGACAAACTGAGTATTGCACATGCATGTCTGTCCGTATATATCTATATTTACGTCCACCTTCAGAGCATATAGATACCAGGGCCTTGTACAACAGCCATGTGTGACCTGAATGGTGACTGTGTTTTATTAGTCAACATGTTTTTCAAAGCACTATAGAAAGGAAAAGCTCTCCATAAATGCTAAGCATTGAGAGAATTACCTTGTTTAGACAGAAACAAAGTGTATAACAGCACTGCTTTGTTTCCTGCCTTGGCAAAGGAGATCTCATCACCAATATTCCCAATAGTATTCCCCATTGTTACGATGACATCTACTGGAGGGGATGTGGTTGAGCATCTATTCCTCTGACCAAAGCATTAAGGCTTCTTACATCAGCAGGGTTGGTGTCACTTCACACACCGAGAACTATTAAAGTATTGAAATGTATAGAAAGCAACACGACAATGTCAATGTTCCAGGTATTTTAAATTGTAGCTCCCTCAAAAGACACAATATAAAAAAGGATTAGAGGAAATCATTCGAACCTCATCTGGTATGTATAAATAAAAATGGCCCAGCCAGATAACTTGAAATTATTACATGAAAAGAAAAGGAACTTGTTAGATATCTTTTGAAGGAATTAAATAAGCATTAACTGTACAATAATATGTATTATTGTGGCACTCCCGAGATATACTAATCTAAAACACGGGTTTGTTAAAACAAAGAAGATACTAGAAATCAGTTTTGCAAAACACTGTAAATAAAAAAGAAAATAGATGCAATGCTTTACATGTGAGATTGTTAATTTTCTCCACAACAAAAATACCATATGTTGACATGAAAAAATAGTCTATATTCTTGCTACATTTTCACTTCATATTTGCAAATGCAAATATATCTTCACAATAACTGAAAAGAAGAACTGAGAATTAATATGTTTTCTGAAGCATCACATCTAACTTCTTTTGTTGGAAATGAGTTTCTGCATTGTTTTAAAATGAAATTGGAGTTATCAACTCTCCAAGTTATCAACTCTTCTATCAACTTGAATGTTCATGTTCATGTGAAATGTTCATTTCATTTTTAAATGAAAACAAAAAATTTGAAGGGAAGTTCACTTGTTTTCCTTTAAGCTTATTAATCACTGTTAGACTATGGCTGTACCTTGGCAGCATCCTCCTAACCTGTGGAGGTCCTCTGCCTGGATGAGAGACAGCATATGCCAAGACACTCTGTTGTTGTCTTGTTCACTCTGTCCTGCTCCTTTTTAATGAGGAGAAGCAGAGAATAATTACATGGGGCAAATGCTGTGTTCTAGCAGGTGGTATCTGCAGGCTCAGTCTATATCTGAGATGGAGAGGGTATATGTGGATTCTGGCTGTTGCTTCTGACTAAGTTTATAGAAAAATTTACAGGAAAGCAGTGCACACACCAGACCAGATTTTGCCACGAAACCAGAGTGAACAAACCCAGTCCTGGTCAAATGAACTTGCAGCCTAACACTGCACAAACAGACTCACTAGAAAAAACTAATGAAAAAAGTCTTTAATTAAAAAAGAAGAGGTTTTTTGTGTATCCTGGAGTTCCCCTTTCCTTCTTGTGCAGGAAGAAACAGTAGCAGGTGCCTGCAGGTGAGTGACTGGTCTGAAATGCATGAATTCTTCAGAAAAATCACAATGTACAAAGTCAGGAAATTTTTGTCACATAAAGGAAAGTCACCGTAATAATGAGAGTTGAGGACAGAAGAATAACATGAAGGAATCATTTCAGTTGCCATTAGTCATCAGAGAAATGTGATGGAAAGCACAAGAGGAGGAAATGAGAATAGAGTGGGTATCACAGGGGGCTTTGATGGCAAGGCCTTGGATCTTATATTTGGCAACAAAGAGACACTGAAGGCTTCAAACTGCAAAATTAGATCTTGATACTGACAGCAGTGTGAGATAATGCAGGACAAACTGGGAAGAAGCAATGTCTGCAGCCAGGGGGCCAATAAGGAAAAGAAACGTGTATGACACATGCTGAGCAGCTGCTCAGTCTACAAATGGGTAGGAATCCTGATGTGCCCTTTGTCAAATTTCCAGGGCATGCCTGGAAACATTCAAGTTGTCTAGAAATCAGAAGAGCATCAGCAAACCAATTTGGCAGCAGATGACTACTGCTAAAAGCAGCCATCTACTGCCCAAGTTATTAGTTTTGGCAGGCTGGGAATGTGCTGTCAATGCCTGGCAGCTTGGGAACATTGAAAGGTACTGGCCACAAGCTGAAAGAAAACCGCCACACCCGCAATAAATAGTGTACCTCTATTAAAAAGAAAAGAAGATGCTTTGAAAGGATTTTACAAAAGGCTTCCTCAATCAACTCCACTTAGCCAACAATGAAGATAAGTCACACTTCTATGAAACACTAGTGCCTTTTCTTTGAAGGACACCACCCATAGAGTTGGAGTAATAATTACAAGGACTACTGGTATAGGCAACTATCTAATAGTCCCGTTCATAAAATACTATCCTTAGGAGGATTATACGCATCAAGAAGGAGAAGAAAGAAAAAGGTNCCCCCCCCCTTTTTTTTTTTTACTAATGGGGCAAAGTTCCTTATTAGCATTGCTATAAAATTACCTCTGTCCCCACATCCCAAGGCTCTAGCTATCATCGTTTCTGTCTGTGTAATGAAATATCATTATGTTTCTGTTTTCTGCTGGGGCCCTGTCTGTGCTTTCCAGACTATTAGTTGTGACTCCCCCAGTCCTTCACATATATTTCTGTTTTCTCTGCTGTTAATGACAGGCACATAGAACAGGCAGCTTAAATCTTATTATCTGTTACTTGCATATGAAAGATAAAGATATCTTTAAACCATGAAACTGTCCACATGGTCAACTGTTAGGTTTGTCATATTCCTAGCCAGGAAGGCTGTATTAAGGAAAAAGACACTGCCTTAGCATTCTCACACCACGCAAGGAGTTGCACAGACGCCACGCAAAACTTTAACTGCTAGAATTGGAGCTCCTTTGCATCAGGCAGTTCCAGTGAGCCAATGGATGCCCCTTTTAACTCCTCGCTCACACACACATTCATTCTCAGGTGCATTTCCTCGTCCTGCAGGCTCAACTCTAGGTTCCCCACAGCAGAGTCTCAGGCATTGGATTTTATAAAAAATAATCTGACACAGTGGTACAGCAGCAGAGTCAGCTTGAGTTGGGTGCCTCTGGAGATCCACTGCAAACACAGAAATCCCTGGACAATTATACCTCTATGATTTATACACCCCTGCCTCACATGCTTTGCATGTGCCTTTTTAGTCCGATGGTATTTGTGGTCTGGGGTCTTCTAACACCTTATGGGATTCTTTCTTCATCTCCACACAGGCAGGCCATTAACTGTCTCATCTTGTCGAGTTGCATCTTCTGCTGCCAAATGTAGCCTCTTTATCTTCTCACTTGTGCTTCTTGTGTGCCTGCTCACCAGTAGAACATAGGAAACTAAGAAAGTCCTACATTTAGGAAAAACATTACTTAGCAACAACTAAAACATCAGTGTGTTAGCAATATTATTCTCATACTGAATCCAAAACACAGCACTGTTATTAGCTAGTAGGAAAATTAGTAAGAAAACAAGTTCTATTCCAGCCAAAAGCATAGATGTCAGTGAAAGTCTACAGCTTGTGGCTTAAGCCTTCAGCAAACCCAGTTACTCATGCTAGGCAAGTAAAGCTAAGCAAAAAGCAAACAGCATACTAAATCATACAGGATTATAACTCTGAGTGACTATTCTATTTAAAATGTACTTATTTAATCTAAACAACTAACATCTCTAAACAGCTGGATATGTTTAAATTCTCTTCACAATCTCTGTCCTTCAGTTTGTCTCCAGAGGCAACTTCTGAAAAGTGATCTTCCCCTCCTATGTCTTTTCAAAGGATTTATAAGTCTTTCAACTCCTTTTGATACTCAAGGTCTCAGACTAAAGTTTGTTTCTCCTTGGAGACTGCATGTGATGTCCTTGAATCCTGCTAGTTTCACTGATTATCTTTTCAATGTAGGCTTGTCTGTTCTTGTGTGGGAACAATTAAATGTTTTGTTTGCTCTTCCCACAGCCTCAGGCTAAGTAAGATGGAGATGGGACACTCAGCATCCATCCTGTACATAAAGTGTTTTCCCTCGGTGATTCAGACCTGTATCTTTCATCACATTGTGCTAATAATTTTATTACATCCCCTCATTTTTTTCAGTTACCTGTTGTAAGCATCCCAAACCACTGTGACTCACACTGCTTGGATCAAAGGTCAGATTCTGCACAAAAAATACCAGCAACAGACCCTGACTGCTGATGTATTATACTCATGTCAGCCTCAGAAAGTCCACCTTAGTAATCTGTAAATACTTCATCGTATAACTTTAATGAAGATTAGAACTGTGAACATTCTTACACGTTCAGACTTCCTTAATTATAGAAATGTCCGTACAGAAACTCACTTTGACTAAATTAAAAGAAGGCGTGTTTTTCTTACCCTGAAAGTTCCTATTTCTTATCTTCTAGAGAAGCAAACTCATGAGACAGACATAACTTCAATGGGCAGAACTGGAGTGTAACTCCCATGCAGCTGTCTTAATTAGGGAGCAGGATCAGCACAATCCAATGTAGACATAATCTATTGGAAATAATTTCTTGTACCAAAGGTCAAACAACTTGCTCCACCATGATTCAGGCACAGCACTGTTGGAATGGAATCTGCTGTTGAAGCCACTGGAGATCAATATGCCCTCTCAGCACTTTCTCCATTACCATGTGGAGTTTCTCTTCTTTTCAGGAAAACAGAAAAAAATAAGTCCTTGCAATCAGCAGTGACTGCTCCTAAGCTCAAACTTCTGCAGTGCTGGTTCTCTGCTTCACTCTAGATCTGTGACTAATGTCACAGAACTCTAGATCTGGGACTCATGTTTTTAAATACTTTGCAAGATCAAGCCATAGTGGACTGCAACTTGTAAGATTAAGACTGTTTTGAGACACTCTTTGAAAACTATAGTCATGCTTCTTGCTGGCCATGTAGGGCCTGCACCTCTCTGCTACACTCCATAGCTCTTGCATTGTGGGATATCATGTTTATTGGTCCCTTAAGATAAAAAGCTTTATTTCTCTCTTGGAATCTCATACATTTTCATGATATAGCTAGTTCACCCAGACAGACTTTAATCTGCTTCACAGAGAGCTTCAAGAATTACTTATATGGCATGAGCAGTTGTTTGACAGCACACTTCAGCACTCCACAGGACAGGGAAAAACATATCCATCTAAAGGAAAACCCAGGAGAATCTTAGATAGATAGGATGCAATTGTTCCACTGAAATTCATCCAAAAAAACCCACCACAAGCTGGACTCTTACTAAGTGATTACAGCTCTGCTGACGTCAGTGGATTTGCAGCTGTTCCCAACAACATGAATTTGGCCTTGAATCTAACAGTCTTATTGTTTGCAGGGAGAAGAGAGAAGAGTTGCTTGTTTCAGATAAAACTGAGTTTGTGACTATGTCATAGCCTTGTTCACTACCCAGTGGAAAACAGTAAAGCCCCTATTATATACCAGTTGCACATATGTTATTGGGGAGCTATTAACACATTGCCATGACTGAATAAGGCAGATGTCATAGGTCAGTGCGTATCAGGCACTATCTGACTTTTACATACTCACAAAGAATTTTATATACTCATAAAGACTTTTATTAATTTCTTTGAATGACAGATAATTTTCTAAAGGCATAATATGATGCACTACTGAAAGCAGCCATACCATTTCCATCACTCCTGCAACATGTACTCACTCAGCACCATCTGGGCTTGGATCTAAACAGATTACAGCACCTTATAATTTCCTACCTAGTGCGGCTTTCAACCCTCTCTTGGTCACCTCCTCTGTTGTTCCCCAGGGGTTCAGCTGTCTGTGCCAAGGATCCAGTCCAATGTGGCCTAGCTGCATAACCTTGGCCCCTCTGAGAAAATTGCTAGGTTTGTGAACAAAAGCTGTGAGAAAGTCTGGGCAAAACAAAAAAAGGAAAATTACAGAGGTAAAGTTGTTGAATAGGGATAGTTAAGAGCTCCAAAAGAATCTCGGAGGAAGTACACTAAAAAGAAAAGCATAATATGTTACAGGTAGGGAAATAGGGAGACACCACTGTCACTGGAGGACTCAGTGAAAGATGATAATGCAGCAATTGTCATGACTGCTCCAGAAAGGAGTTACAATTGATTGCACAACAGCTTCTTTTAATCATCACTAGTTGTTTCTTTCAAAACCAGCTTTTTCCTACACACAAAACAAATGTGCAGCCAAATGAACATGACAAATGCATCAGTGTCATTCTAAGATGATTCCACAAAGCTAGTTACTCCCAATAGCAGACTCATTACTCACACTAAGGATCACTACTCCTGCAGATGTCATTCAGAGCCCAGGGTACCCCCAGGCTCTCAAGGTCTGCGCAATGGAAAACCTTCAAAAAAATCAGCCCCATGGGGAGAGAAGAGCTTGAAGGACTAGATATTTAGTTTTCTTCAAGTAAATGCCAAAATGACAGAGCTTTACTTTGCCTTTATTTTCCTAACTAACCAGTGTTCTCTGGATTCCCTTCTACAGCTCTTACTATTCATCCTGGGCCCTGTCAGTTCTCTGGAGAGTGTGTGAAGCTCAGCTTATCCTTTACTCTTCTGCTAACTCCATATGGTACACGCATACTATCCCAGGAATGATGAGGGCAACAGGACCTATTCTAGCAGTAGGATAGAATAACAGCAGTAACAAGAAAGTATTACAGCTGAACAGGGGCCTGCTGGCTGCTAATATGGATTACATGGTCCCTGAATTCATGCATCAGGTCACACAAAATGCTTTTTCTCCTTATAAATAAGGTGTAGCATTTGTTTATACTTTGTGAGACCCTCTATCCAACACCTGCAATGAGAATGCTCTGTCATATACTTAGCTACTCTCAGAGCTTTCTCTCCTTGCATGAATTCTTCCATACATCTTGGAGTGGGAGAATTGAAAACTAGAGCCAAGGGGCTGAAAAACACAGCCACCGTTAAGCTCTTGTATGACTGGGAATTTGTGAAAATCTATTCTATAATGATATTTTCATAATACAGAAAGGTACACAGAAAAAAAAAAAAGAAAACCAACCCACACAAGTTTGTGTCTGTTACTGTACTCCACAAATCCATAGTGAGTTCTCTATCCACCCTTAAGTTTTCCACAAGAATTAACCCTCAGAAAGTGTCTTTTACATTCAGACATTAAAACAAATGTTTAGCAAGGAGTAAAAGTTTTATGAGTCTTAAATGATCACAGGCTCATACTTCTTAACATAATCCAGAATAAAGAATCATTGAAATGGCATTTTAATCTTTGTGTGATGTTATTCTAACTTTTACATCAACAATTCAACATTAATTCTTACTGTCATAAAAAAACAGATTGCTTCTAAGGCTGTGGGGCAGTTATGTGAGTAACATAATACTGTTTATAATGGGATATTTTAGATGGATATATATGACTTTGTTCCAAAGGAGGTGCCTCAGTTGCACATCTCTTGAGGATGACTCACACAATATTTCCTTGAAGGCATCCCATTCCAGGCAGCATTTGGAATGGAAAAATATGATTTGTTTAAAAACACATATATAGAGAACTATCATCACTTGTATTGTTGGGGCATAAAGATACGAGTTCCTTTAAATGAGCCAACATGACTATGAAGGCAGTTCTGCTCTTTCCTATTGTGCTGCTATAAAAAAAATAAATGTGCCCCACTAAGAGTTTTCCCTGTATGAGTGCAATCCTTTCTTCTCCTTTTTTTGGTCTTTGAACCAGAAGCAGTTGATTGACCTATTCAAGTAGAAGGATCTGAAGAATACCCCTTGTTCACCCTGGGAAATCTGAACTTTGAACTGGAACTGCTGGTACCAACTTTACTGATTTGTGAGCCTTCCTTATTAAGTGAGATGGCATAAACTGTTATTGTTATGCTTCTTTTCTGTATCTCAGTTTATCTGTGGGTAAAGCTCACAAAGACAAACTCAGATAAACTCAGTCCCCAGCTTCACTGTTCCTACATTGTCCTATATGTTCCTACTTAAAAAAACAAACAAACAAAAATACTAAGTTATAAATTCATGTTGAAATTAGCCACACTCAAGGAATTCAAATACAAATTTTTATTGAAATGTTTATTATTTGCCTGAAAACAAATCTCTGAACTGAGGGAGCCTTAGCCATGGTGAGACCAACAGTCTCTGTAGCACAAGGCAGCAGTTTTTATACATCGATTTGGACTTTGGCACAAATAGTTCTACTATTCTCTGATCTGGTTTCCAGCTTGGAGGCTAACCTACTGTGAGCTTAAACAAGTTCAGACACTTAAGCACATACTCCCTGAATTCCCCTTGTTAGCAAGAGGATTTATTAACACTTGGAGCCATCCCTAACAGGAGATGTGTAAATAATCCTTTTCCTTCTAGGTTTCTCTGAAAAAAAAGACTAGTTCTCAAGAGGAGAGAACATCTCTTGGTGGGGGCTCCAGTTGTTAGAACATGCAGGAGGACAGAATGCACTTGAAGGAGACAAGGCAATATACTATTTTATGTTGTCTCTTTATGGTATTTCAAACTCACTAAAAAGAATACATGTTTAAGTATTCATCAAAACGATGCCAAATAACTTTAAGAAATAAAATCAAGAAGGGTACTTTCTTTTTTTTT
>VYZS01018596.1:54394-65285 GCA_013400695.1 Neodrepanis coruscans | reverse complement strand
TTGTTCAATATGAAGGGGAGCATTTTAGGAAAGGCTGCTACATTTATCAGTACACTTTCCAGCCCAAATAGTAATCTTAGGGAATGAAATTGAGTCTATTTGAAAATGCCCATTTTCCAGAAAAGGTTTTGATTGGCATTAATTATATTTACACTCTTTACCCAGTGAAATCTCCTATAAGGTTTTCCATTATTTTGTGTGGGAGTGATAGATGTCATGTCTCCAGCTTCTTCCGTGCCTTACACAGTATTATCTCACATACACTCCTTCCATCTTCTGGAATTTCAGCACAGTGAAAGGATATATTAACATTCACAGCACTACATCAACCATCTCCTCTGCCAGCTCTGTCAGAGTCTTCTCAAAGTTGTCTGAAAAAGGGGGTTTGGTACGTTTGGCTCTTTATTCCTTGATTTACTAAACCACTTATGAACAGTGTTGTTATCACTAAAAATCTGTAATAAGTTTTTGTCATTTTCCGGGATGGAACTGTTTAGGGAGCATTTTTGATATGCTGTGATATCATTCATAATGGTTACCCATCTCTAGCAAAGGTTTATACTACTGCTGAGAATTCTTTTGCTCTTAATATATTTTAATTTTTCTGTAGCACAGCTTACAATGGCTATTTCCCTTATGTCATCAGCTCCTCATCAGTTATATTAAATCTCATAATTTCTTGGTGACAGAGGCTGCCATTTATTTTCATTTCTTACAGTTTAAAATTTTGCTCAGTTTTGTTTAGGCTTGTTTTTTTCCAATTTCTGTTTTTCTTACTCTTACTGAGAAGAGAGTGTTCAGTCTATTCTTATTTGATCTCAGCTTGATGGGGTTTTTGGAATATGAATCTATATGCTAAAAGAAAATCTAATTTTTTTTCCATTCCTATTTTTATTCCTGCCTTCATTGGCTCACCATTTTCCTCAGCACTGGGAAGGCACCCTGTTGAATGGCTGAGTGAAAACATTGCTGCTTAGGTCTGTCTTCTATTTATCCTGCATATAATCAGGTTGTGACCACTAGTGCCTTAGCAACCATCATTTTCTAGTCCGGTGATTAGTTCATTTTTACTCATCATGCCCAGATCCCAAACAGAGTTGTTTTGCATTCTCTGTGCTACATTTTCTTTGAAAATTCAGGCTTGGCTGGGGGAAGCAGCCTGAATGATATTAAACTAACAGCAAAAGTGCAGGTACTAAGAAGGAAGCTCAGTGTATGGTTAAATCAGCACTTCACAGAGAAAAATAAAAATGGGGATAAATGGGGAGTTTTGAAGCTCTGAGAGAGGGTGATTAGAATGGAGGCAAAGCAACCCAGCAGGAATACAGCAAAAAGAAATCAAATCATCTTCTCATCTGACCTACACATCATTTCAGGAAGGTACAGGAAAATACTTTAGCAAATGAACATGGTAAATAAAGATGGTCCCAAAGCATCTGGAAAGCCTTTAATCTGATCAAGTTATCAGGAGGTGAATGTGCATTTATTTGGTCTGCCTCTACATATTTCTAAAGAGCAAATGTTTAAGAGTCCATTCTAAGATAAAATCCATCTGTTTCTCCAACAGTTTTAAAAAACAGTTTACTTTGTCTAAAATTAACTTGTCTGACACATTGTCATGCTTGGTTACCAAGCAACCATGGCAACAGGATATTCATTTTATTTGAATTTTTACCACCTTATTTTTGACTTATATGTATGTATATGTGTGTGTTTGCAACTCAGAGTTCCTCACCAAGCTCCCACCCAGCTGAAAATACCCTTTTTAGCTGAAAAGCCTCAATAAAAATGCCCAGACCAATATTTCAATCCAAGATTTACTTTTTTTATTTTTTTTTATTTTTTTTATCTCGATGCAACCAGCATAAACAAAATAAACAAAATGTGAAAGCGTTTTTCCTGCTGAACCCCCAGTTCCACTTGGATGTACCTGGTTCTGACACTCCCACAGCCCTCTGAGTAAGATCTTAAGGTTGAGGAGGTGGAAAAGTATTTGTATGACACCAAAACTATGTAAGCCTCAAAAACTGGAAATAAGGACATTTTTTTACCAATGTTTTCCCAATATATCCACGTGATTTCCCCATTGGAAAATTTCAGAATTAACTTGTTCTGCTGGGGTCCAATCCATAACAGGAGCTCAGAGGCTTCATCATTATAAATAACATCACCATTGTAACAGTGCAGTGAAATTGTGGATTTCAACAATCTGCCTTAAAAATATGTGTGAGACCTTTTCTTGTCCTCTTTTCCCCCTGTCATTTCACCATCTGCCATTCCAGGCCCACAGCAAAGCAAACACAGACTGGTCATTTTATAGAACTGGAGATTGAAATGCAGGCAAAGCAGGAAAACAATCTGCTATCATTAGTAAAGCCTTGTAAAGGTGAGCTTAAAATTTCATTTAACATGACAGAGAAGGAAAGAGTATGTTCAGCTTTGCTCTTTCAAAGCTGTCAGTCTGTTGGAATGGCCCTGAAAATCCTCAACCTGCAAGAACCTGAGTTAAAAAAAAAAAAATCAATGAGAATAAAATATTCTGGCAGCATCAGAATCGATAATTATTTAAAGGATCTCTTCCTTGCCCAGGAAAAGTGCAAACCAAAGGAAAAGAGGGGCCTGGGCAACCTGCCCACCACGGAAGTGAGGAGAAGCGGAAAAGCTCTTTAGATCCCACAAAACCTCATCCATCACAACTTGGAAAGCCTGTCAGTTAAGTGCCAGGCAAAGTGATTGTGAATTTAGTACCTTGTGCATAAATTACAGAGTGATGTTAAATAAATGTTTTTACGGCTTGCACATTCTAATGGACTGTGCATATTTTTTTATTTGAATCAATTTTATCAAGGACCATAATGACAAAAGAAGCTACCAAAAAGAAAAATATAAAGAAAAAAAAATAATAAAAAAGGTGTTGATTTGTTTCACTTACTGATCAAACCTCTTCCTGCAGCAAAATTACTGAGAAATGCCATCCACTCAAATATTTTCCAATCCTTTGTGCTCTATGGATAATGTCCAGAAGGAAGACTGGCTTTAGATACCAACTAGGACATCACCAAAATGTGGAACAAGTGTAAAATTGAATAAATCATGTTCTTACAGTGAACAAACACAAGAGGGTGGTATAAGCATGTCCAGAAATCCTTTAGCTGTCATGGAAACATCTGAGGCTCACAAACTGCAGCTCTAATGTATATCCATTGATTTGTATCTGTTATTTAGAGGGCACCTGCGTCAGAGGCACTGCTGTTATTCATCAGCATTCCAGGTAAGGGATGAGACACTGTAAATCTGGATTCATGGAGCACATGCTAAATAGTGTCCTTCAGTAAAGGAAGGATGATGCTCTGTCTGAGTGGGGACCAGAGAGAACAAACCAAACAGCATGAATGAATGAATAAAAAGGAAAATAATCGAAGACAAGGTATTACTGAAGGGGTGGATCACTTGGAGAAACTCACTGTCTTCCTTAAGGTGAGGGCTGCCCACTTCCAGTCATGGGCTAGTTAACAAGGATGCTCCCCAGGATGATCATTTATCACAAAATGGCCAACACTTCTTGCTCCATGTTAGTCCCCTACTGGCACCACATTGGAGCAAGACCAAGGAATTCCAATGCCCAGGTCCCCCAGCCAGCTGCTGTTACAGCTGCATCCCCCAAGCGCCCATCATCTCTTCCTAAAACCAGGGAGAAGTTGCTTTTTAACATCTGCTCTGTCCCAGATGTGCTGAGAGCTTTGGAGCCAGATTTTGAAGCGTTGTCCAATTGAAATTTAATATTTTCCTTTGAAATCCCAGTTGTGGTCACAAGACTCTTCCTGTAATGTGAGTGGTGGGTGCCTTATGTCAGTGAGATAATTCTTGATGTCCCAAGGGGTGTCATGTTGTCACTGGAGACACAAAAAAACATTGAGTCACCACAAATTGTGTGGAATTTTTATATAACAGAAAAGCTTGAGTTTCAGTGTTGATATTAGTATTTATAGCAAGTGCTTGTTTCCTAAAAAAAGAAATTCTGCTTGATCCATGTGAGGAAAGTGTGGAAGAAGGGAAATAAATCCCACTGCTGATACCAGAACTCACTTGTCCTGTGCAGCCTTGGTCCCTTCCATCAAACTTTCTTGAATCCCAAATCAGAGGAATGTTTAAAAATGGAGTTGTAATTTTCTACTTGAGAACTTTTTCCAGCTGGGTGCCTGGCTCAGGAGTTTTCCCTTCTTGACTTAAGCAGTACAAGAACTGCAAATCGATTTTATCAAGATTTAATTAAATTTGTGCTGTGACCTGCAGTGCAGTGTAATTCACACAAGTGAAAGCTCTGATTGCAGCAGGGCTGAGCATGGTCATGAAGGTTTGTTTTTGAGAACCTTTTGAAATCAACAGGGCCCAGCACGTCTTTTAATCCAGCATAGTCCTGGGCAAATGAAATTTCTTCTCTAACTGCAGCCACTGCTGTCCACTTCAGCCTGTGCATATGAGGCAGATTAAATAACATATTCAGAACCCCAGCCCACTCACATCAGCCTCAGACCTCAGACTGGGATTCCCAAGGGAAGTTCTTCAGTGGCAGGACAAATACCACCATTGCTCTCCACGGCAGCATCTCCCTCCCTCATGTAAAACTCAGTGAGAAATCAATGGAGTGTTGGCAAATCAACTGATGCAAATCCTCTGGAACTGAGAGTGTGATTTTGCAATGCAGGCCATTGACTCCTGACTCCTGTTTGCAGCAGTAATTAGTTTAATTACCACCACTGTCACATTAAGCAGATACTTTAACTGTCAAAATAGGGTACTTTTTAATTGAACTGTATATTGTGGCTGCACCCACACATGATAGGCACTCAGTGCAATTCACCTTGATGTGAAAGCAGCAATAAATCTGATTTCACATTCTTAACTCACTGAAATCATGTTCTTATGTTTGTTTGGGTTTTTTTCCACTTACTTTTCAGAACTCATCCACTCCACAATCACCTACACTTTCTTTGGGAGGAAGCTTCATTTCCAGAGGAGAAAAGAAGTTTCTAATCCCTGGAGTGCAGAATCACCTGAGCCACCGAGACATTTGAAACGTGTTGAGCACTGATATTTTAGGTGTAGGTACATGGTAATGTCACTAAGTACTGAAAGCATGAGTCTGTTATTTTCTACAGCGCCCTGACAGGAGGTTGGAGCCAGGTAAGGGTCACCTCTTCTCCCAGTTACGGTGGCTGTGACAAGACTGTAGATACAGATATCTATGGGAAAAAGATGTCACCATGGCTTTTTTCTTTTTGGAAAGAGATTTCATTTTTTAAATAAAAAATCAATCCAGAACTGTATTGCAGATTCAGGTAATCATCTGGCCAAGCATTCATGGGGTCACTGGAGATGGATGGGTACCTGCTGATAGGGAGATGGCTGTTGAATCCTAAAGCATAGAGCACCTTTGGATATGCCTACTCCTTTCTGACAGCTATAAAAGGATCCTATATTGCATTACTGTCAATGTAATTTATACTACTAGTATCAAAGAAAGAAACAAGAATAAGAAACACTACAAATGAGCATTTATACATTGCTTGATTCAGCTCAATGATTTATTAGTATTCATAAATACTTCAGAAAAGCCAGTACACTCTTGGTCTTGTGTCTCATTGATTGTCACGTCAATCAATCACATCTCATTGATTGTTTTCACTCTAATCCTTCCAAAGCATTTAGAATTTCCACAGCACTCAAAGGGAAAAAATATAATATTGGAAAGTTGAAAGATATTTTCCAGCAGAGCTTTTACTCTCAGTGCCTGGTAACCAAATAGAATGTGATTTGGAAGGTTGTCTATAAATTGGAAACTGGGAAGCTGGATTATATGGTACCTGAAGTCAACATTTTCAAATTGTAATGCTGTATTATCTGCTCACTATGGATTTCACTGACCAATTTCAGGCATTTCACTTTGAAAGCATTAGCTGAAATCTAGAAAGCTCAGACCCAAGCGTGGTTAATGAAGAATAAAAAATTCCACTGAATAATTCACAAACATTTTATGTACGGAATAAGGAAATACAATTTGTGCAGCTCAAAGTTAGAAAATATTTAAAAGTCTTGCTGAGAAATCAATAAAAATACTCAGCACTTATCCACGACTGTTTAATTTAATAGATTTTTTTAATCTAAAGGAGCCATATCTTTCTGTATATAAAGGCATTGAAAATTGTGCTGGGACATAAAACCTTATCTTGATGTTGGGACATTTGTAATCTCTTTTCAGCTTGTCCCTAAATATTGGCTGACATTTAATGTCTTTGTGCTTTAGCATCTCTAGCTATAAAAAATGAAATAATATTGTTTCTGACTTGTCAATTTGAAATTTTATTTATTGATATGTTTAAAGGACTTGGGAATCTCCACACAGAAAAGCAAAGTATCATCATTGTCAAGGTTGAATAGACAAACCATATCCTGCACATTCTGACCTGCTTACACCAAGAACAGCTGCACCTTTCTTGGACAAAAGAAATAATTTTTAGTGTGTTGTCTCAGTGTAAATGTCTTTGCATGAGCAGCTGAGCACAGATCCCTGCCAGTGCATAGTTTGGCTGGACTGTGAATAAGTAAAGAGTTATCCAGGGCTTATGCTGACAGAATCATGGAATCACAGAATGGTTTGGGTTGGAAGGGACCTGAAAGATCATTTAGTTCACACCCCCTGCCGTGGGCCGGGACACCTTCCACTCTCCCAGGTTGCTCCAATCCCTGTCCAACCTGGTCTTGGACACTTCCAGGGATGGGGCAGCCACAGCTTCTCTGGGCAACCTGTGCCAGGACCTCCCCACCCTCACAGGAGAATTTCTTCGCTAATATCCAATCTCATCCTGCCCTTGTCCAGTGATCACAGGCCCAAAGCAGAAGACAAAATGTATGTGGCTCTGCAAAGACAGCTCCATATTAATGCACAGCCCACTGTTATCCACTTATGCTTTGCAGAAATGGTTGCTGTATTCCATATATTTCCTACTAGACATTTCCCACTTATTTAGATCTACTGGTGTTACTGGTGTGTGCATGAGAAAGGCACTCAGGCGTTTTGTCAGCTTGTGACAATTCTGGATGCAAAATCTACTGAGACTCTGCATCTGTTGCACCTATGAGACTGATTTAATATCATTCAGTCCCTCAATTATCAAGGCCATTTCCCTTCCAGGGACTCCCTGCTTTCCATTTTGTGCACACTTTGGGCTGAAGCATTTTTTTACATTAGAGGGATGTGCTTATGTTAATCTGTTCTTCAGTTCCCTGCTGACTTTGGGTGATGGAGCTCCATTACAAGCTCATTTTTGTGTTAAGACAAGGGCTGAGCAGTATTAGCCATAAGAGTTCTAAATGTATTAACACTCTTGATGTATTAATACACTCAATGTAATAATCTCGGTGGAAAGTGTTCTAGATGGAGGATAGAGTTAAATGTTAACAAAGCAGACTCTTTCTTGTTTTGTTCCCATAGAATTTAAGCAGTGCTTTCTATGACAATGCCCTGGTTTTGGCACTTGTGAGACTGTATCTGGAGTGCTGTGCTCACTGTGGGGTCCTCAGTGTGAGGAAGAGTGTTGAACATGGTGGAGAACAAAAAAATACAAGGAGAAGTGAAAGAATATGGTGTGCTTAGCTTTGAAAGGAGGAGCAGGAGGTGGATCACTTCGCACACAGAGGTTTCATTCAATTCAACCTGTTCTGTGAGGCTGTGATTTTATTCACCATGAAAAAAAAAAAAAAAAAGCAAAGGTTTAACATCACAAAATAAAAATCACAGAATCTTAGAATTGTTCAAGTTGGAAAAGATCTGAAAGATTGAGTCCAACCATTCCCTCAGCATAGCCAAGGCCTCCACTAAACCATGTCCTCAAGTATCACATTTACACAGCTTTTAAATCCCTCCAGGGATGGTGACTCCACCACTGCCCTCTTCTGGTGTTTGACAACTCATTCATGGTAAAAATGTTCCAAATATCCCATCTAAACGTCCCCTCGTGCAACTTGAAGCCATTCCCCCTTGTCCTGTCCCTTGTTCCCTGGGAGCAGAGCCCAGCTCTGCCCTGGCTCCAACCTCCTGTCAGGGCTCCAGGCTGCACCAGCCCAGAAGTGCCCCCAGCACTGGAGATGCCCCAGCAGGGCCAGCACAGGGGCTGGGCACTGCTCTGGTCAGTAGGTAAATAGCTGTTTTCATACAACTCCAGTTTTATCTGTCACAATAAAACAACCTATTGAATGTCCCAATTTCAACAACTTCAGTTTTCAGGTTTTTTTCTTCCTCCACCTCACATTTGTTGACCAACCACCACTTGAATTTGGGGAAGCAATCAAAGCAGAATGAAGTAAAAGTTATGTATATTTATCCTTATTGTGCCTATGATGTTTTTATAATATGCAATCTGGCTGTGACCAATGTAACAGGAAACCTCTGGTTTCCAGAGCAGATCCAAGCACCACCACACTTTGTGAATGTCTGGAAATTTCCAGCCCAAACAACCTCACCTCCAACCCCTACACACCTCCACAAGTATCACTCAGGGAACTACTTTCTTCTGTCCTGCCCTGCTCTTCAAAAGCTACTTAAGACCTTTTGCTGAGAATGGGAAGGAAGTCAATAGCTCACAAAGTCCACCTTGACTCTATTCATCAAATAATTGCACAGTTTAGGGAAAGGAGGAACAGGAAATAAAAGCAATACCTGCTCAGTCAAATGGCTTTTCATCCCAACAGTGTGTGCCAGCATCAACCTCACTGGCTAGAGGGTTGTTGGTGGGTGAAGGAGATGGTAAGTGGAAAGGTAAAAATAGAGAATTTCCCTGTTAGGATACAATTTCCTTCCTACCTCAGCTTGAGAACAGTGGATACAGAAATACCTAAGGCACCTTTCTATAAACTAGAGCAGTTTATTACACTACACTCAGCGTGAAAAGCCCTCTAAGAGCCCCCAGGTGACTCAGGCTGAGCTCTCATCATCCTCATATCTCTCTCCTGGTTTTTGCATGGCATGGATACACCCAGATGGACTCCATGATAATGACTCCAATTCAATCCAAAGATCCCAAATCCAGCAACAGGACATGATTTCAAGACATACTTTTCCCACCATATATGTTGTTTTTAACATTATGGTATGTTAGTACAAGAAAGGGTTTTTTTTGGAAAACAGAGCTTCTGAACAAGGCATGTGAAGTAAGTGGACTGGCACTGGGAATTCAGATCAATAAGGGGCTCTGTAAAGAACAACAGGTAGGGAAAAGAAATTTGTCTCTGTTCTGCTGCAGATCAACAGGGTAAGACATTGATTTTTACTCTCAGCACAGTATTGACCTAAGAGGGAATTGCATTAGGTGACAGACCTCTCTTTAGATGACATGCAATTTCCAGGAGACTATGGAATATGAATGGGAAAGTGAGTAATGACTACTAAAAATAAAATTAAAAAAAAATAAAATAAATTAAAAACATCAGCAATGGAAACATGTCTAGTAAAAAAATGCCACTTCTCCAGAGTGTTACTCATCCCTCTGAGCAACATCCCCCTCCAGAACTAATCCTGCAATTACATGAATGTTTGCTTAACTAAACACAAAATGCCTTTGGAGTGGAGCAGAGGATTCCTGGGCTTACACTTTCAGCGAAAGGGAAAGTGAATCAACTTGGCCAAGCGCAATAATCTTTTGATGGATACATTCAGCAAACAACAGGCTCCTGCACGGTGTTTGCCATCAGCCTCAGGGGTACAAGCTCTGCTGGGCTGAGGCTTCAGGCTGCATCATTAAGATAGAACAAACTCAGCCGTGGCTCCTTACATCCACCGTCTTCCCTAATGCTGAAATACCAAGGGGAGCAGATAAAATGCTAAGAAGCTGCTGCCTCCTTGAAGCCTTTGTAATGCCAGGAGGACACAAAAGGCTGCAGGAGAAAAGAGTTGTAGGTGGGAGAAATGAAATAGGTAATTCAACAGCCCATGAGGAGATAGATCACAGAGCAGAACAGAACACATGGAAATAAACCATTCATTTTTTTTCATGGCAATAGCTATTGTATTTTTAATATTTTGATTTAAAATTTTCTATAAAGAAAGGTTTATTTTATTGTTTTATCATAAAGAAATAATCTTTCTTACATTTTTTTCTTTTTCCTACAAAAGCAAGTTTTGGCACAATTTTAAAACACTGATCTCATTCCTCCCCAAGGTTTGTGGTGTGTTATGTTTATTTTCTATTGAAAAACGCAGGGAAAATTTACCCAAAATGCATAATTTGCATTTCTAAAATGTCACCAGGAAAACAGGTGTATGTTGTATGAAACAGGGGGGAAAATTATTAAAAGGTCATCAGTTCCTTTTGGTTTGTGGAAGTCTTGTAGGAAGATAAAACAGTTTGTGGATGAAATATATGGACAACCATATTCAAAACTGGAGCCAAATCTCTTTTCTTGGGTAGGACACCCTGGACAGAATTTTAACACCACAGAGAATTAAAGCTGGAAACGACTTTCAAGATCATCAAGTCCAAGTGTCAGCCCAGCAGCACCACCAAACATCCCCTTGCTTCCTCTGTAGGTGTAAATTTTTTGCCTCATTGTGTCCAGGTTCAAGCAGAAAGGTTTCACTCTCTACGCCTCTTCTCTGCTCTTTAAGGCATCTCAGTATGTAAGATCTTGTACTAAGGCAGAGGCTGCTTCTTGTGACTGAGAAAATATCATTTAGGGACCCTCCACCTTGAACATGGGACATTTGCCCCCCATTAATGGGCATGTCAGTGCTTGCTGAAAGACCTTTTCCCAGGCTCTTGACTTTTTTTAGAGGGGCATAGTGTGATTTACAAGGGCTAATCCATCTTGAAGGTGTATAATCTGTCACTATTCCTTA
>VYZS01018596.1:0-29865 GCA_013400695.1 Neodrepanis coruscans | reverse complement strand
TCTTTAGAGACACTTGCTTTGTGAAACGTTCTGAAATTACTAAAAAGAGACAGAGAAAACAGAATATCTTCAAGATTCTCTTCTGCGTCTACTGAATTTAGTGACTGAAAGTGCTTATTTCAACCACATTTTAAAAATAAAATAAAATTAAATAGATGCAGAGCACATTCAATTTAAAGAAAGGGATTCCAGGGAAAAGAAGCTTCTGCTCAGCTGGTTTAATTTTCATCTCACTGTGACCACAACTGCTGTACACCACTGACACCATTCTCTGTGACCACTTTTAGGAAACTGGCTTCTGCAGGGACATGTTTTTAACAGTTTGTTGTGCTGGGAGGGCAAAATTACCTTGCACTCACCTTCCAGTGCTGGAACAATCCACCAACTGGGCATCTCAAGGAATCATAGGATTATTAAGGCTGGAAAAGACCTCTGAGATCATCAACCTGGCACCACCACCATGTTAATCACTAAATTGTGCCCTTAAGTATCATATTCTCATGGGTTTTTTAAACCCCTCCGGGGACAGTGACCCCACCACTGCTCTGGGAACACTGTTCCTGTTCTAGACAACCCTTTCTGTGAAGAAATTCTTCCTAATATCAATCTAACCCTCTCCTGATGCAACCTGAGGTCGTTTCCTCTTGTCCTGTNACTGCTAAAAAATATCTGATTGTAATGGAAAAGGCCTAAAAATATTCCTTAATTTTCAACTAAATGTTCAACTGCACAAAGAACTACACAAGATTTTCTTGGGACTCCCCCTCAACATGTTGGAACTATATGGTCTTTCAAGTTCCTTCAAACCCAAACCACTCTATGATTTTATGAACAAATTTTTTTTTGTTGTTTACAAATGTAGAGACACATTTTTTTAAAAGTCACTAACTCTTGAAATAGAAATAATAAACTAAATCTGCCTCTCAAATTTCATCTATAACTCAGTTGAAAACAACTCTGAACAACCCCTAATGACAAGAAATGAATTTAAAAAATAAAAGCCATGAGGTTAATATGAAGGCCAACATGAAACTTCATACTGAAACACTGCTCCAGTATTAAGAGAAGAGTCAGCTGAGAAAATATATTGCTTTTGGCCCACAGAGTTGGACTAATCACAGAGCAAGAATGATCCAGCATGGATTTTTAATTGAGCTCTGTGCATCACTGGGCCAGGGCTCTGGGAGTTCAGTCACTTGTATATGATTAATAAACACTGAGTTAATGACCAGAAGGGACCAACAGATCCATCAGAATGACATTCTGCAAAACAAAGCCCATGAGAGTTCACCCACTTGCCCTGCACTGCTTCCAGAAACACAGTTAGTCTTGATCCATGGAGAGCCAAAGATGGAAAATCTCCTGCCTTCCTTGGGAGCCTGTTTCACTCTCAAAAATCTATGTCCTGCCAGCAATTGGAATACCTCTGGTTTTACTTTTCCAGCTGTTATTTCTTACTAATATTTTTATTCTCAAGTGAAAGAACTGTTCTGTATTTGTGGTTGTCTCCCCACAAGAAACGTAAGAATAAGTAATTATTATCTAATAATAATTGTAACATTTATTATTATTATAAGTAACACTGATAATTGAGTTTTCTTTCTCAGTTTTATTTTTGATAAGAGTCCATCAGTGTGTGGCACTTCTCGCAGCCCTCAGAAACTTCTGCAGCTCAATATTTTATTTCTCCTGTATTGTCCCAGGAGATGCTGCATAATATGGAGACCAGCCAGGTAATGCTCCAAGTGTATAAATTAAGTCGGTGTTGATAAATTTCAACTTCTTGTTTGTAGGGTTTCTTCATTATCCCAAGACACAATAATGATTTTTTTCCCCACATATTCAATGTTATAATGAATGTTACATCACACGTTTTACTATTTTTTAATCTCTCTGGTGTCAGGTGACTAAATGTTTCTGTCTGGCACTCAAAAACACGATAAAATTAACTACTGTATTATTTCAAGTCAGCTAGTAATTTAAAGATGTAATGAGGTGCATTTACTCATTTGCTTTGCCTTTTTGACATTGCACCAAGTAATTATTAATACTAAAGAAAGTCAGTTCTGACTTGATCCTCTGTCTTCCAGGTTGGCTGTTCAGCTGGAATTTACTGATCACATCATCTTCCTCAAGGACAAGAGGCTGTTGAACTTTCTGATTTAGAGCCTATTTCTCACACTGCAATCTCATTTCTCGTTGTAAGAACCTGTAACACTGATGGTGGCCTGAATCAGGTAACCTTTTGTGCAAATTCCCACCAGGGTTTAAATACTCTCTGGCTATGGATGTGATTGATGTCATGGTTTAATCCCAGCCAGAAACCAAGGACCACACAGCCCCTTGGTCATCCCACCCCTGCCCTTCCCTGGTGGGATGGACTGGAGAATCTCAACAGCAGTTTAATAATTAAAATAAAAAAAATTATTATAATAATGATGATGGTAATAACAATAATGGAAATGAGAGGGAGAGAGGAACAAAACACGAGATAAAAGTCCTGCACAATGCAATTTCTCACCACCCACTGATGCCCAACCTCTTCCTGAGCAGAGATTGGCCCCTCCTGGCAAAATCCCCTGATTTATATTTTGGGAATGACTTTTCATGGCATGGAATATCCACTTGGACAGTTCAGGCCAGGTGTCCTGGGGGTGCTCCCTCCCAGCACATAGAAAACTGAGAAGTCCTTGACTTAGAGTGAGCACTACCTGGTAACAAAAAAACCACCATCATATTATCAACATTATTCCTATGCTGAATCCAGAACACAGCACTGTGCCAGCTATTGGGATGAAAATCAGGGCAATGTCCCACAGAGCCTCTTTCTTGGCCTGTTCTGTCTCCCAGAAATGATTCCAGTTGCCATAAGATACACCCTGTTCTCACTTCTGCTTTGTCATTGTCTGGCTAAAAATTATGAGTATTATTTTACACAAATGCATTCTGTCTGCCTGTATTTTGTGAAAATTAGGCAATCTGAATCTGATTCTTTCCCCTCTGCAGTTTTGCGTGGAATTCATCAAATCTCATTGTGTTCTCACTGAAAAAGACACCACTCTTTTATGAGAAGAGTGTGAATGCCAAAAGGGTGACAGTAAGGGGAGGATCAGAAGCAGCAATACCCACAGGTTTGGTACCTGTCTGTAGGGAGGGAAAAATGAACTTTAGAAGTTTCAAAATATGAGACTGTGAATCTATTAAAAAATACACCAACAAAAAAAAAAAAAGAACAACAAAACAACAATGACAAAACAAAAACAACAACCAACAAAAAAACCCCCACCAAATTTTTTTTGAGACTTAAACTTATGGTTGGTATTGAAATGAGCAGCTGGTTATCTCATCCCAGCTGGCTGTTTTCTTAAGGTGCTTTTTCTCCCAGCCCCTAGTTTAGACATCCACCTCTAAGCTATTTGCCTTACCACTGTTCCATAGGCTGCCTTGCTGATGCACCTGTCTATAGAGTGACCACATGCATTTTTTGGAACTATGTGATGAAATAAAACAGGTATTTGTGAAATTCTGCAGCTGTAAATTAAACACAGCTCTCAAAGTGGTGTGTTTTTTTTTAAAGCAAAACTCACAAAGCTCCTCACTTGAATTTTATAATAGAAGTGGGTACTTGTGTTGCACACACATTAATCAGAGGACAAATGTTGGTTTTTTTGCATCAGAAAAGCCCCAGCTATTTATATAGAATCACAGAATGGCTCGGGTTGGAAGGGACCTTAAAGATCATACAGTTCCACCCCCTGTCATGAGCAGGGACACCTTCCACTATCCCAGGTTGTTCCAACCTGGCCTTGGACACTTCCAGGGATGGGGCAGCCACAGCTTCTCTTGGCAACCTGGGCAACCCCACCCTCACAGCCAGGAATTTCTTCCATATATGTAAACTAAATTCTTCTCTTTCAGATTGCAAGTTGCATTTTATTTGCTTAATAAATTCACTCTTATTTTATGGTAATAATGAAAAAAAAAACCATCTACTGTGTTTTCCTGTTTGAATTTATAATTGGATTTTTTTATTGAAAGGTTTTATGGCAAGAATTTCCAAAGCCATTTGACCATCTAAATTTCTTGTTCCCTGAAATTTCAGTGCCTGCTTTTTCCAGTCAGAACTTGATGTACTTAATACAAAGCATTTTAGATACTGAGCTCGACATACTTGCTTCGTTCGTATCTCTAGACTTATTTTATCTCTTGTTTTCTCACCCTTTTCACTCTAAAACCTCTCAAAAGCACCCATGACTCAAAAAAATTCCTTGCCCTAAACAATTCATGCACATGACACTGTATCATGTGTTTGTATTAGCCTAAAATAAGGTTTTTGGCATCAATTCCCTGCCCACAAGAATTCCTTGTATCTCCATCTGTTACCGGCTGCATCTCATCCAAATGCCAGGCCTGGCTCACAATTTCATAATCTTTTGAGTAATCAAAATGGAAAATTGTTATTTTGTAGAATTTTGCTATAAATCCGGGGAAAATGTTGACTTTGGAGGTTTGCTGATCATTGAAACTCAGAGGATCCTTCACCCACATGAACAAACCACAAATTGTTCACCCACAACTGTCCCGGTGAATCCATAATTTTTGCACGTTATTGGTTTCTACCATAAAAATAACTCCTTTTTCTTTTCTTTTTTTTTTTTTAATGATAGAGCCATTAATTAAAGCAGGTGAAAGACTTGGAACCAAAGAGAAAGGAGGTTTAAAACAAAATAGGAATCCCATTAGATACTACTTCATTTCAAATCTATACCAAAAGGTTGTCTTTCAGCACTACCATCACTGTCTACTGTGTTCAGTAGAGGGAGTACTTTAGAGAGGGAATACTTGCAGATGACACTGTTTTAAGTAAAACTGTAAATCATGCAATCATAGAAAGGTTTGGCTGGAAGGGACCTTCAAGACCACCCAGTTCCAATCCCCTGCCATGGGCAGGGACAACTTCCACTGTCCCAGGTGGCTCCAACCTGGCCTTGGACACTTTTTCAGGGACAGGGCAGTCACAGCTTCCCTGGGCAACCTGTGCCAGGGCCTCCCCACCATCACAGGGAAGAATTTCTTTCTAAAATGTAAACTAAATGCCATACAATGAAGTGGGTTTTCTCCTCCCTCCTATTATCATTTAACTCTTTGCTGAAGGGTGACACATACTTCATCATTATTATTGGTGGTGAATCTAAATCTCTTTCTTGCCTTGGCAAAATGGAATAGGAGTGTCCTTTTCTTACAGGAGGCTTTTAAAATTGCCATGAATCAAAAGACTAAAGTTTAATAAAATATTTTGCTTTATTTGTCTGCACATGAAAAGATGAAGTGATAGCTCTGTTAAACATGGGACACTGCTGCTTGAGCCAGTAAAAATCTATTAGTGAACATCTGACTGGAGAATGATTCATATTTTCCACAACAAATAATAAGATAAAAATGGGGTTTGATGTAAAATAGAGAATAAGAAGAGCTTTATTCTGTGCTTTCACCTGAGGAGGGTGGAAAGATACTTTCACTGAGAAAGGACAGGAGACAAGGGTATTCATTATTCAGGAGGAGGAGGATGTTTAATCTCAGGATACTTTACATTATGGGCAAATCTAATCTGATTGTCAGTTTAAAAACTTGCATTTAATCATCCAGAACAATGAAGAAGTTTAACTGGAATTTAGGATGGTCACAGAAAGAATAAAGGACCAAAATAGATTAGCTGAGACAGCAGGAACACCTTCAGCCTCAGAGGTTTCTCGGAGCAGACGCTGTCTGACAGGATGGGTTTACACAAGTTTGTGTTTGTTCTGAAGCAGAAGGATGGACAAACTGACCTTCCAAGGTCCCTTCTACCTTATCAACTCTAGTTTAATATTCTTCATACATAAAATAGGAAAGGATTAATTTAAATACACTAATGAGAGAGTTTGAGGTGGGTGCTGAGAAGCAGAGGTCTCCCAGAATTGCTGCCAGGCTGCTTTTTTTTTTTCCTGCACAGCATTTTGGGGTGAAAGGATTTATTTGGCTATGAAACAAGAAGCTCTTTGAATGTGCCACATCTTGATAGTAAATATAATTGTTAAAGTTTGTAGAAACAAAGTGAGATTAAGGGCCAACCAGCAGCACAATTTCTTTCTCTATCATAAGAGTTATGGGGCAACAGGAAGGAAAGGGAGATGAACCAAAAAGAACCTGGTCACAGGGTGTGAGAATAAATAATCTAGTCACCTCCTAGCATTTTATCCTCTCCTTGCTTGAAGAAATTTTTCATTAATTCTGATAAAATATAATTCTCCTTTCAGGGTCACATTTAAAAACCCCAAAGAGCTGGTTTGAGCTGCAGTTCACATTTGTTCTGTCCATGTCAATCTCTTTTCTGATTATCACCCTCCAAATCCTTTTGCAAACAAAATCGGTGTGTGCAACTGGCTGTGAGACTTTTTGGGAACAACAAACAGAATGAGTTTTTGATGGAAAGGTCAGACCTGATCCATACCTGACACCTTTCTCTCTCTCTTCTGGAGCTGCTGTGAAGGGTTTCAAAGACAGACTTGAGTGTGAAGCCTGACCCTTTCTTTAGGGTGATATGGGATGACTGGCAAAGAAAGGGAAAGAAATTAAAACCCTAGCCACTTTAAAATTTATTTGCAAACAGAAAGGCTGATTTTTATTCCTTTTTAAAGAATGAAACTCATCAGACTGACAAAAATATATCTTAATCTTAATTCTATCTAGTTATAGGCCTTATTTTTTTTCCCTATAGTGATATTGCTGATGTCCATCCACACTACCTGGGAACCTGAGAGCTTTTAGTAGGAAGTCCCCTCATCCCTGGAAGTGTCCAAGGCCAGGTTGGAAGGAGTTTGGAGCAATCTGGCTGAGTGAAAGGTGCTCCTGCCCATGGAAAGGGGGTTGGAACTACATTACCTTTAAGGTCTCTTCCAACCTAAATCCTGCTGTGATTCAATGATTCTATACTGGGAGAGAAAAAAAAAGAGCAAAGGTTAAAGATGCCGAGGAACATAAAAAACACTTTTTCCAAGAAAATATCACTGACACGTATCATCAGCCAGGGAAGAATTATTGCTCTTTTAAGAACTTCTTTGTGTCTTCCTTATGATAACTCATATTTTTCTGTTTGAAAGACAAGACAAAGACACAGGACACACATGACCCTTCCTCACTAGAATAAGTCAGTGAAAATTATCGTGATGATCTATTTTTTTTTTTCTCCACAAAAGGGATGTCTATACAAGAGTTATTAAATGAGGCAGAAAAAAAACTAAGCCATGGCTTTTAATCATAGGTACCACAGTTCTCAGAGAACTTTAGAGAACCTGGTGCCTTTTCTTAGGAGCTGCCACCTGGACCTCATAAACCGACCAGATTGAGTCTGGAGCCTCAGGGTAAAGAGTGGAAATATCAGGTGGCTAAAAAGCAGGGTGGAAGGACTGCAGTCGAGGATCCAAGCTCACTGATGTGAATGTCATTATCCTGGCAATTTTTTTCCCCTTCACTTCAGCTATCTCATTTTTATTGGAATCTGAAGAGCAGCACTACAGCAGCTGTGTCAAGGTCTTACACAAAAAACTCAGAGAATCACTGAATCACAGAATGGTTTGGGCTGCAAGGGACTCTAAAAATTATCTTGTTCCAACCTTCTGCCATGGGCAGGGACACTTCCCACTATCCCAGGCTGCTCCAAGGCCTGTCCAACCTGGCCTTGAACACTTCCAGGGATGGGGAAGCCACAGCTTCTCTGGGCAACCTGTGCCAGGGCCTCACCACTCTCATAGCCAAGAATTTCTCTCCAATATCCCATTTAACTCTGTTCTTTGGCAGTGGGAAGCCATTCCCTGTGTCCTGTCCCTCCAGCCCTTGTCCCCAGTCCCTCTCCAGCTCTCCTGGAGCCCCTTTAGGCTCTGCCAGGGGCTCCAAGGTCTCCCTGGCTCCTTCCCTTCTCCAGCTGAACACCCCCAGCTCTCCCAGCCTGGCTCCAGAGCAGAGGGGCTCCAGCCCTGGCAGCATCTCCGGGGCCTCCTCTGGACTCTCTGCAGCATCTCCACATCCTTCCTAAGCTGGGCCCCAGAGCTGGATGCAGCACTGCAGGTATTTCAGACCCACTGACTGCAGATACAACATTGCAGCTCTTCCCACATCAGCCCTGGACACTCACCATGAACTGAAGTGTGAGTCCACACACTCTTGTGAGCTGATTAACTGTCCTTTCCCCCAGAGGTCTATTCTGAAGCCCCTGGCATTGAGGAAAGCACTGCCAGTTCTCACTATCAGTTTTTGTATCTGGGTGCCGACTCCACTCTCCAGTGATCCTAAAGGGGTAAAGGCCAGAAGTCACCAGTTTCCCTAATGAGCTCAGCTCTTGAGGCATCTAAAATAAAGCTCCAGAGAGCTTATCACATCTCTCACTGAAGATTTATTAATTGCAGAAATGTAAATCCCATTCAAGAATTCTGTCTTTGTTTTTCCCATTGCAGACACTTGTGTTCTGTGCTGGTGGAAGTGAAAGGAACTGTTAATTTAGGGAAGACTGCAGCTATGAGCATCAGGGGGAAGATATCAGTCAGACTTTCTACAAATATTATATGGAAAATCTTTCTGTGTTTATGCAATGGCTTTAGCTGGGATTATCACCAAGCTCAGACCATTCCTGCATGAGATGGAGGACAGATTTTCATGAGCTGGCTGCAATAGATGCCCTTCCTTAAGCCTTGGACAGAGAGATAGATCTGAGCTGCTCACTAAACCACCATTCACTTCTCTGAGGGTTCTTCAATGCTAAAATGTCCACATCTGAATCTACTAATTCCTGCAAAAACAACTTCAGTTTCTGGCAGCTTAGAGAAGAAAAAACAAGCCGTTTAAGGTCCCTTTAAAATGTATTACTTTTGTTTTATTGCACTGCAAAACCAAGTGTTAAACCACAGGACCAAGCTCCTGAAATGTGTTGTTAGGAACACTGGAGAGGGCAGAGCCAGGCAGGGACAAGGTTATTGTGGGATGTTAATTAGCTGCTTGTTTGACCCTGTCTGTGACCCCAAGTATTTAATTTCTTTCATGCATAACTTGCCTTTACAATCCTTCTCCCACCATGCCAACCAGTCTACACAGAAATCTTGAGCTCTGTTTCTGATGAGAGTTGCTGTGCAGTGCAACAAGGAATATGTTTCCATGCATGTGCACACTGGGTGTGACAGTGAACATCCTTTGTTTTCATGGAATAATGGAACAGTTTGGGTTGGAAGGGACCTTAAAGACCATCTAGTTCCAAACCCCTGCCATGGGTAGGGGAACCTTCCACTAGAACAGGTTGTTCAAAGCCCCTTCACGTTTTAGTGAAACAGTTCATGTTTCTGATGCAAATTATGTCTGATTGATGGATTAACAGGCAGGAACTTGCCTTCTGGGTCTATCACTTTACAAATGAGGCATAACCACATCGCCCCTGTTGCTTTTAATCAATTTTTTTGCCTACAAAACTAGACTCAATATCACAAGCCATTTAAAAGCTGTTGCAAGGACCCTCTCCATTAAAATACCAAGGAGCAGTGGGAAGCAGAACTCAATAAGGGCCTTATTGTACAATTGCCTTGTGCCTCTGAACAGAAAGAAAAGGAGTTAAGGGTGAATTTGCAGCAGCCAGGCAAGTGGCAGTGCACAGTGAGGTGTAGGAGTGGGTATTTTCCCTGCTGGGATGGAGAGGGGAGGTGTGTTTCCTCTGAACTTTGCAAGAAAACCCACAACTCCCAAACATAATGATACTGCCAAAACTTGGGAGCGTGAAGGCTATTAAATACCTTTCAGAATTTGCAAGACAACAGGAGTAAAATACTGCCAGCAGACACACATACCCCTGCTTCCGCCTTGGATTATTTTACAGCTTTGCAGCTTCTGGCTCTGAACACAGACTCACTGTGCTGAGCTGTACAAGACAGAATAAAAAGATTATATTTTTTTTCCAGTCTAGCCACATGACAATAAACAACAGGCAAGTTAAGAAGGAGAAAATACTATGATGGTATTGCTCAGCAACGAAATGGCTTATTTCATACTACAGTAAAAGGGAAAAGGCACAAATAAGAAGTGACACACTCAGATGATCTTCCCCAAGTCCAGCAAAATGTGGGAGGGGAAAATTGTGCAGATGTGACAACCTGTGACCTTCTCGTTTTGTAAGAGCCAAGACATGAAACCAGGAGTGCTTTAGCTCTCTAGCAGTGATGCCAAAATGATTTAGAGAGGTTATCTAAAAGCCTCACAAAATTCAGATCTGACCTGGGTTGACACTGAATTCCAGATAAAAGCCCACAGGTGGTGTCACCTGTAACTGTTTACAGCATTTCCATGCAGTGAGAAACAGCTGTAAAAATGTTAACACAGCACAAAGCTCATCACAGACTCACCCTCAGGTGTTTTGCCTTCCTTTATCCAGCCTGACTGCTGTGAACAGCTGAGGCATCTCATTTAAAGGTGCCTTGGCTGTATTTAAGAGCTCCATTGTCAGCTCCTTGTGTGCTGCACTCAGCGATTGCTGAGCAGAGATGCTTCAGGTGACAATTTCCAACGGATTAAGGAAAAAAAAAATTGACTGATGGGTTTCAAGGGGAAGGTTAGTCATCATGCGTTAAACATCTTAGTGTGAACTGATGACTAGGCATAGGCAGAGAAAGCTACAGGTAACAGATAAGTAAGTGAGGTTCTTGCAATATTTTGGGTGCTTCTCAATTCTGTATCAAAGGAGACTCTTAAGAGGCAGCTGTTTACTTCTACATATGCTAATTGAACCCAACATTAAATACAGAGTGAAAGCACTCTGCAGTGTGGAGCATTAAAGAAAGGAAAACAAGGAGCTTCAGGTTGGAATCTGATGCTTTAAATCAAATAGCTGGAAAAAAAACTAAACTAAACCAAAAAGGATTAAGTCTAACAAGCTTCAAGAAAAGTAAACAAGCCCGAAGTTTGCTGTTGGAAATTGTTTGCTTGGTGTAATGTGTTTTTTTAGGTCACCATGTCTATGCAGCTAATTACAGTGAACTGCTCTCCTTAGCAGGACACATCTGATTTACAGTGGCCACAGATTCTCACCTCTCCTTCCCAGAGCTTTGAACAGCAAAAGGCTGGTGCAACGTGTAGGTTTTTAAAAATATGAATGCAGAATAAGGATATCCAAAGTAAAAATCAAGGCCATGTGGCTAATCTGGGTAAGTACACCTTCTTCCCACAGCAGAGGAAAGCATCATGTCTAGGTGAGTCTGTTCTCCCCAGATTGAGTGGACAAGAGCACAATTTACAGCTGGGCCGAATAGAAAGGGTCAAAAGGCTTCAAAATGCAATAGTTACCATTTATTATTTTAGTTGCCCAAACAGAAAGATACATTGTCTCTTTTGAGAAGGCCCTTTTCACATCACAGGCTTTTTGGTGGGTCACTCCGTCAGGTATGTGAGGCTTTAATGTCCCTGAAAACAAGAATCTCTAAAGAAAAGTAAGGAAGTACAGGGCTTATGATGTGGTTTTGTGTTTGTTTTTTGTTTTTTGGTTTTTTTTAAAAACAAGGAAGATAACTGTTTGTAGGAAAGGATCAAGACAGTGTTAACAAAGAGAACTGTATATGGCCATGTCTATGGACACGGCTGTTGCTTCCTACCCTGCTGGAAATTCCTTCTGGGTGCTTGATGGAGCACAGTAGGATATGACAAGAAACATTTCTGCTTTTAACCCTAGGGTCTGACCTGGGCTGAGCAAGACTTAAGGAACTTAAGCTCTCTGCAGCAAGAGCTACTTGGAAGGAGGATGTAGCAAGGTGAGTGTTGATCTCTTCTTCCAGGTAACAAGCAATAGGATAAGAGGAAATGGCCTCAAGTTGTGCCAGAGGAGATTTAGATTGGATATTAGTACAAAGTTCTTCAACAAAAGGGTTGTCCAGCCCTGGCACAGCTGCCCAGGACAGTGCTGCAACCTGATCCCTGGTGGGATTTAGAAATTGTGTGGATGTGACACTTGGGAACATGGGTTAGTGGCGGCCTTGGCAGTGCTGGCTTAAGGGTTGGACTCCATGATCTTGGAAGCCTTTTCCAACATAAATGATTCTATGGCTCTCATATATGGTTCTCCGCTCAAATAGCCCCTGACATTCAAAGCCTCCAAATGAAACAAGACGTAGCAAAGAGATTTAGCTGTAAGGTATGTTCCAAAGACAAGCACTCCCGTTGCCATTTGTGCCCAAGCCTCTAATCACACCTTTAGTGTCTCAGGCTATGTCTTGTAAGCAGATGAAAAGTAACTGCACTGAACTGCTCAGGAAGTCATCACTCCCAGACAGCTCTGGCCGTCTATAAGTGCTTTGCAAACATCAGATGATTACAAAGGCCTAAGGACAACCTCTCTGGGCTGGAAAAGCTGCTTTTGAAACGTGTGGTGGGAAGCTGTGGTTTCCCCAGCAAATGGATTTGTGCACCAGGTGTCAGCACAGCACCATTTTTCATTTCTGCAGGGAACCAGTCTCAATAAAACGACTTTGGTTACTCAGCTGTTAAATTGCTTCCTGATGCGTGTGCAATGCACTCTCTAGCTCCCTTTTTTGCTATAATTTCTTTCATTAGTGCTCAGTTGTGTTTTCCTCTGTTTGCTGAGATGGTTCTTTGCCTTATTAGGCTGTGCAACTGCTTGTTCATTTTTTCCATCATTTTCATCATTTAACGTTGCAGCAACAAACAAGTCTGAAAAGAAATTAATGCTGCACAGTGTAATCCATGATAAATGTCTCAAAGACATTTAGAAACATGACTCAGCTCTTAGATGACATTTAGTTATCAGAGTTCTAATCCTTACAGCTTTAGGTCCAGATTTAAAGGCATCTAAGGAACTGATCTCCAGTAAAGTAAAAAAAACCTTTATCTTTGATTCAGATTTTTGTCTGTGAGCTATCAAATTGTGTTGAATGCTAAAGCCAGACTTGCCTTTACTCCCACAAAAAGAGAGCCAGGCAGAGAGAGAAGGAAGAGAAGAGGAAGGCAGAAAATGTGCTCTCGAATCTCTGCTGTGTTCAATGCCTTTTAAATCCCAGAAAAGAAATGAGTCTCAGACTTTCCTGTAAAGGCATATCTCAAAATCTCTGCCTGAAGTTTTTACATTTTGTATAAATAAGTATTTATTGGTGGAAGTGCCTGACCTTGTCTCCTTGTTAAGGTACTGGGAAAATACTATAATGACCAAAACCAACTCATTTTCTGGCTTGTTTACTTTTGGATACATTGGATATTAAATTATTTGTATGAAACAAAGTAATTTCAGTGGGGATTAATTTATCCAAACCATCCCAGCAACATCATGTTTACAGCCATGTCTTTGGAGGAAACATCCAGTTTTCTGTTTCCAATCAAACACCAAGGGCAAACAAAAACAGGGTTTCCAAACCCCAGATTAGTCACTGAACTCCTGAACAAACAGTGGGAAAAAATTGAATGAGGGCTCTGTTGAAAGGGCTAATCCCAGATTTTCTCTTTATGTACAGTGATGTCTCGGCAACATGTTTGGGAAACCACAGAAGAGAAGATCTTTCCAGTGATGCTGGAATGTCATAGGAGTTTTGGAGCTGCATGAGCAGTTGGAGAATCATATAACATGCCTACCTAACTGGTAGATAGAAAACTAGGGACTACAGGAATATAAATTGCAATGAAGTCATGGCGGGGGGTAGGGAGGGAAGTGGGATTGGGAAATCTTGGCTGCACCTGAACATTAGGCTTCAGCATCTGAAAGAGCTGCTGGTTACCTCTCTCCCTTTGCTGCCTCTCAACACCAAACAGGTTTCTTGTACAAGTTTCCCATCTTTGAAAAGAAGTACTTATTAAGGCCATTTTGCTGTGTTTCTAGTGAAATGTTGTATTGGTGTTTTGTGTACCTTGACAATCTCAAGGATTTCAAAATGCTGCACTAGGCCTTGTCAGGTTCTTTTACAGAAAATGGTTGCACAGCTCCAACGCTATGGTTTGTGGATTATAAATCACATAAATTAGAGTTCATGCAGGTACAGGAATTGCAATCTGGTTTTCCTGAAGGGGAAAGTAAGCAAGGGCATGGCCAGCAGCAAAATGAACTGGCACCTCCCTTACTGCATACTTGGTCTCCCTCTTCTGGCTCAGCACATCCAGGATGTGCTGCAACTTGGCGTCCCCCTACTGCCAGGTGGTGAAGGGGACTTCTGTAAAGAGAACATGTCAAGAAGCCTTTTTATACCAGCATGGAGAACAGAGGAGTGGGCATTTTCTGTCCAGCTCTTCTACCCTTCTCCCATTTTTTTTGTGCAGCAACTTCAAACTTTGAGAAAATCATCACAAATCTCTTTAATACACACATGGAGGAGGGTAAGGGATGAAGGAGATTGGGAAATATGAGTGGGAAAATATATACAGGTTATGACTCTGGATGTTCTGGTGTAGCTGTTAATGCTGGGATCTGGCTGACTCACACATTTTATGCAGTTGCCAGAATTACGGATTTAGAAAATCTGAAACTCAGCTACTGATCATTAAAATATCCACAAAATCTTTCCTGCACATTTTTATACTGGTGCACCCCTGGGCCCCTCAGACAAGAGAGACATTGAGGGGCTGGAGCGTGTGCAGGGAAGGGAAGGGAGCTGGGAAGGGGCTGGCAGGGCTCAGCCTGGAGAAAAGGAGGCTCAGGGGGAACTTCTGGCTCTCTCCAACCCCCTGACAGGAGGGGAGATGCCAGTTTCTTTTCCCAAATAACAAGATAAGAGAAATAGCCTCAAGTTGTAGAAGAAGAAGTTTAGATTGGTTATTAAAAGAAATTTCTTCGTGGGAAGGGTTGTCCAGCCCTGGCACAGCTGCCTAGGGCAGTGCTGGAGCCCCATCCCTGGAGGGATTTAAAAGCCCTGTGGATGTGGCACTTGGGGACAGGGGTCAGTGGTGGCCTTGGCAGTGCTGGGGGAAGGGTTGGACTCAATGATTTTGGAGAGCTTTTCTAACCTAAACAATTATATGATTCCCAAAGTCATTCTGTCTGCAAAATCAGGTGGTAATTTGTTTCCTCTAAAGGGATTTTGATGTGACAAGAGCATTTTGTATTCCTGCCCTTCACCTTACTGAGCCTTTCTGTCAGAAACTGGCCTCTAAGTAGTTTTCTTTTTTACAAAAAGAACAAAACCAAATAACCACAAGTGAAGGCTACAGCTGTTAATATTTGATTTTAAAAACTCCAGTATAAGACTCTGGTATCTCACAGTATCAAAGTTTTCATGTATTTTGAAGCTGGGCATTAAACTGTGAGTAACAGCATCACCTATTTGAATTGGCTTCCTCTTCCCAACACATGGCTTACATATGTGTCACAATAATACGTGATGTTTAGAAGGGAATTGGAGAGAGACCAAAATAAGAATCTGGATGTTGGATGGAAGCACAAGCACTGAGACACAGAGAGACCATTGGGGAAATGCTTTGTCTATGTTTTGAAACTGCTGCCTTTAAAATTTAGGTACTTATAACCCACTGTTTGGCTGTGCCCTGTCCTGTTTATGTAAAAACAGACACTTTTGGGGACTTTTAACCTGAAATTATACATAATAAACCTGTGCCTCTGTATATAAATAGCTGGACTTGTTTTTGCTGTGCTGCTTGCTGTTGCTTTTTTCTTCATTTGTGTGTGTCCTCGCTGATGATTTATGCATGAAATAAAAGCAAGACTTCTGAAGTTTGGAAAAGAGCCTGTTCTGAGTATGTTATGGTTTGAATCACCCATCTTTGTTTTCTGTCTTTTTACCAACGTGTCCTTTGGAGAGACATGTGGTACACGTGGAAAAGTCCTACAAGAACCTGTTTGATAGGAAAAACAGCCCAACCTAACACTTGTTTGACCTGTTAACTTTTATTATGCCACGATTGGGATTTAATAACAACAGCAATAATGATATTAAGGTCAAATAGGGGAAGACTATTCTCACCTTGAACCTGACAAGGTGCAAGCTACCAGCTGCTTCAAGCAGTTGCACACTGGTACCTAAATATCCATGTGACTTTCCCAATTCCCTTCCTGTCCTATTAGGATAGAGGGATGCCTCTCTGCTACAGCCCACAAAAAGTTGGCAACATTAGAAAATTAGGAAAAAAACAAAAACAACCCTTTAGAATAAGATTGGAAACAGGTCCCACTTCGTTGAGAGAAGGGAAAGCCGGCTTTAAGAGAAGATCTCTTTAAGCTGAGGATTTAGGAGCACAGGGATGTAAATTGTGTCCTTTACAGAAGCAGATTTCTGAGTAATTGTATCTGTGGGCACAAGTGCAGGTGTCCAGCCAAGACACTGTGATGGGGCACAGTTTGTGTGCAGCTTCTTGGGATTCTCCGAGGTCTAATTAGACCAACAGCAAGTGCCTGAGCCAACCCTAGAGGGCTCTCACGACTCAGGAACAGGAAGGACTGGAGTATCAGAGGAGAGACTTTCACTTCAAGCTGTGAAGTTTCTTCTTTGATAAAGGAATACCTGCTATTCTTGTGGGTATATGTTTGTGCCCGTATGTGGGTATTGGTAAAGGTTTTGGCACAATATTTCTCAGTTTGAAATATGATTAGAAAGCTCTGGGTATTTTACTATTCTTTTGCTTTTCAATTCCCCTCCTCTCTTTTATCCAGGGAGAGAATTTTATTAATAAGTAGACTTTTAAAGACATCTGGCAAATCTGTTGACAATTTCAAATAAACCATTAAATGTCAGATGATGAGCTTCAACTGTTGGAGTCTTTTCAGGAGAATTATGAAAATAACTGGGAATTGGCAGATGTAAAAAGTAATACATCTTCCCTTCATTCAGATGATCTTGGTGTTTTAAAAAAGGCAAATACAAATATAAGATCTGTGATAGAATTTTTTGCTGTGAGGATGGGGAGGCCCTGGCACAGGCTGATCAGAGAAGTGGCTGCCCCATCCCTGGAAGTGTCCAAGGCCAGGCTGGATGGGGCTTGGAGCAATAAAACTTGGTATATTCTCAGCTTCTTTTCTCCCTCACAAATGCACTTGTAAAATAAAATTATTACTTGGGTTTTTTAACACATCTGCACTTTTGAGCTTTTGGGGCCAAGGTTTGGTCATATTTAGGTAACCCACAACATTTCTTTAGCACACTTTCATGTGCTGGAGCATTTTTCCACAACTACTGGTTACAACTGTAATTAAACCCTTGAACTTAAAAGTGTTCTGATTAAGGAAATACTTCCATAGCATTAAGAACACTTTACAATAAGGATTTTCAATTGAATGTTTATACAGTAATGATTTTAATCTTAATGAAGATTTGATGTTCTGCTCCTCCAGAAGAAAAAAAACCCTGATCTCAGCACTAAACTAGTTGCAAGCTTTTATTTTTCCTGATGTTCTAATATATATCAGAACCAAAAAAAAAAAAAAAAAAAGATAGTATTCTTGGCACCTCAGATGGAAATTCTGCTCCTTTTTTTAGTGAGAAGAATGGCAAGAAACTCATTGCAGCCAAGCTGGAAAATCCCACATTATTATTCAGGATTTGTTCCTTTTAGAAAAAGCAGGAAACTACTAATGCCAGGCATATTACCTTGTTCCAACCATGGTGGCTGATCAAAAAGCATGTGAATAGTATGGTTAAAACATAAAATATAACCTTGCTTGTGTACAATTGGACTCAAATCAATCAAAAGTGTTAAAACACAAATAAAACAATAATCTACCAGATAAATGGATTATTTTAAAGAAATATGAAAAATCCCTCAGGAGTAAAAGCTGTCTTATACTTTGGGGTCTGGAGCAAAATACAATCCTTTTGCAATGTTCATCCCCAATTTTTATTCACAGGCATCAGAAGTGTTGTGACACTACTGTCAGAAAAAAGGAAAACTTTTCCTTCTGTGGCAATTTTCTCCCATTAAAAAAAATCCCAATATCATATAGAAAGCAGTATAACAAAGCAGCTATTTCCAGCTCAACATTATCTGAACCAAAACAGAAAGATGCTGTTTCTGCTGGAGGTTGGGGACTCAAACCCTACTTTGATATCCACTGGGGTACAGCACAAACTACATCAAACCACAACCACCATTAAAGAGAGTGTTCCCATAAAACACAAGGATTTATTCCCAAGTAACAACTGGAAATAGGAAAGAACATGAGAACATAGTGTGTTCTGAAAAAGAGAAGGGAAATTTGCTAGCAAGGGATATTATTCCACAGCTTAGGAAGGACTGATTGGCAGAAGGAGCTGATTCATGCACACCCTTGTAAAACTGCAGGTTTGAATTAGTACTTTTAAAAGCATCAATCTCTGCAAATTTCCATCATGAAGTGGAAAAAAGGAACCAAAATTAAGCTAAAAACCATTCAAGCTGCAATCATGGAACCAATTGCTCCTAAACAGCAGAAGAGGCACTGTGGAACACCTAAGTGCTTGGGCATTTATTTATTAATTTTTCATCTATTCCATTAAATAACATCTCCCAGTTTATAATCCTGTCTACCTTCCTACAAAATAAATACATCCACCAGATAAAAATGCTACAGAAAAAGAGAACAACTAGCTGCAAATTAAAATGTCCTAATTTCCAAATGGGCCAAGCTAAGGATCCTGTACAAGTCTTGCTTCATGCCCAAAGTACCACAGTGTTACTGAATTAACTATATAATTTCAAATTCATGTTTTCCCTTGAAGCTATTAGTTCTTTTACAGCCTGAGATCCAGCTGTGAGAGAAAATTCTTCTCACCCTTGTAACTCCAAAAGAGGTCTATCAAGTCTGTGCTGTGCATATAAAACAACTACCTTTAAAGAGGAGGCACAGGATGTTCAGTACAGGTTGGTGTATTTCATTGCTGGATTCAAACATGTCTCTATTGAACAGAAAGAAAGTTTTGGGAAGCTTGTAACAATGTGTACTGTAGGAAAATAGCAAATAACCCCAGTCTGACAGATTTCAAGTCTGATTCAAAGACTGAAAACAGTGACAATGAAATAGATTTGGGTCTGGTTTTGATTTTTTTTTTAATACTGTTATATGGTAGACAAAGAGAACATAAGTTCTTTAATTAGCATCTCCTGAAGTACATAAAGTACTTAGAAAAAAATTAGGGAGAAGAAAGAAACAACCATCCCTGCCTCATCTTATCCTTCCCCACTTCTAAGAGGCAAAATAGAACAGTACGAGGCTGCTGGAAAATGCCAGGGTGGGAAACTTCAGCCTAAACTAGTTATAGTTCTATATAGTTCTATAGTTATAGACCATTAAATTTTGGAAGACCTTTTCTGCAAGGCTGGTCTGGATGGGGGGCAGGGCAGATGCTCAGGGAGGTTTCTAACCCAGAGCAAGAGCAGAGCAGGCACAATACTGACCTTGGGGACAGAGGGCTCAGGGCTCAAGATGGTGGCAGGTGCCTAGAGAGGCTTTGGGGATGTACTGGGTGCCCCTGGCTCCCTGGGACACTGTGGTTGTGGCAGGGATGGGGCCTCAGGAGTCTCACAGCCCAGCCAAGGATGAGCATCAGGGTTGGATGGGCAGGATGGAACCTGTGACAGCCCAGCGGATGAAGCAGTGAGAGGAGGTTCTGCATCAGATAACAAAAGGTCACCACCCAAACACAACCCAGTGGTTGTGTTTTCTGGGGACAAGTAACCAGATTTCAAAGCACTCACTGGAAATTGATTTTTAAGGGTGTTACTTTGGCCCCTTGCAATGCGAAACTGTGCAGGTTGCTTTTTTCTCTGTCTCCCTTTTAACACAACAACAATCTTTGCCTTTGGGGACCTGCTTTAATTAACAATACTCTCTGGTTGCACATCAAAGAACTGGGGAATGAAAATGAGTTAAAACCGGAGCTTTTTGACCCTAGGATTTTCTCCATCCTGTTAAAATTGCAGGAAATTAGATTTGTTTATTCTTTTTCCTTTTACCAGTAAAATATTCCAGAATTCAGCTGAAACCATTTTTTTTGTTTGGACAGATCAATAACAACTGTTTTAAAATTGCCTTGAGTAGTGTGTCCACTTCTGGACCCCTCACTTAAAGAAAGACATTGAGGTGTCCAGAAAAAGACAGTGGAGCTCGGGAAGGTTCTGGAACATAAGTCCTACAAGGAATAGCTGAGGGAGCTGGGGTTACTTAGACTGGAGAAAAGGAGTCACAGGGGAGACTATGCCACGATACTATAAAAAATGCTTAAGAAAATGGGCAAGTACAAAGAACTTCTTCCTATCTATCTCCTGCCATTTTAAAAAAAAATCACAATTTCAGAACATCCAGGAGTATCTGCTTTACCACAGCTGCTGAGAGCAAGAGCAAGAGGGCAAAAGGACCCAGTTTAATGTTTCTTTGTAAGCTGAGATCTGTCTGTCATGAGTCTTTGGAAATGTCATGCAAATTTGTAGTAATTTCATTTCCACTTCTGTGAATTGAAGGTTTTTATTACTGGGAACAAGATGATCTGTTGGTGGACATCCCACCCCTGGAAGTGTTCAAGGCCAGGTTGGACAGGGCTCTGAGCGATCTGGCCTAGAGTAAGGTGGGAGTGGATGAGATTTGAAGTCCCTTCCAACCAAACAATTCTCTGATTCTGTGGTTCCATTGTTCTTCAGGCCAGAAGGTTTTCCTGACTCTTCCTCTTCCCTTTCCCAGTGTTAGACTCTGTAGGTATCCAACACACCTGCTTCTCCAGAAAGGTCTCACTGAGTCGTCCAAGACGTTGTGAAGGTCACTGAGGTGACCACTACTCTCCCTTTGACAACCTGAGACAGGTCATGACCAACAATTTAGTTTTATGCATTTGCCAGGGAAGGGATTGTAATTTTCAGAAACTCAACTGAGGATATTTGACCAAATTTGGAAACCAGCTTTACTTTTCAATGCTGTCCTTACAGCTCCCTTCAAGAAACCTAATATCTTGAATTTTTTTCTTGATATTTTCTGGTAGATGACTTCTTATGCTGTCACTGTTTTTAACATGCTGGGCCTTCAAAAACTGGAGTTTGATGTTAATAAAAGGAATTTTTCATGATTAGGAACAAAAGAATAAGGAAAATTCCTTTTGACTCCAAATTCCATGAATTTCCATGCTTTTTATTTTTAACTTACAAACATTATTACAAGCTTGTCAAAGGAAATGGGTCACTGCAGTCTGTAAGTAGCTGAAAGCACACAGCAAACATGGCACTGTTACTGAAATGCAGAGACAAGTCATCAAAGTAATATTTTCAGTATATTTTTAAGTGGTCACACTTCTAACATGTACCCTACAGGCATAAATTCTGTGAAACTATGAGGAATGTCTTGTTTTATTTTTCATACTGTGCAAGCAATTGAAATTCCTCTAGCTAGAACTGAGTCATAAAGGCATTGCTTTACCACGGGCTTTTTCATGTTATTCCAAGAAGCCAAGAGCTCATTGCATCATAGGACTTGTCTAGAAATCACAGAAATATTTAGATTTGTGCCATTCACAGCCTGAAAGGGCCAGGACATCAGCTCTTTAGAGACAAGCAATGCATGAAACCTTCCTGCAAATCAATTACTTGCAGGAGTTTAGAGTCTCCAGAGAATGCTTTGTGTAATCTTGCTCCCAGGATGCTGTAACATCCAATGGCTCTTTGCCTTGAGATACAGCAATTTTGTATCTGTGAGCATTTTTATTCAAATATATTCTTTCCACCAGAGAATGAGTAATTGCAGTATTTTTAACTCCAATTAATCTAATTTTAATCTGCTTTTTAAAAACTAACTTTTAATTTTTTTGTTAGGATATGGCTGCAGTCAAAAATCATCACCTTCAGCAAGAGGGGTGAGGTGTAATAACCTCCTTTCTTTTGCCCATGTGCCTTTTCAAAAACTTTAGGATAATTCTGTGACATTCTGAGAACTGGAGAGCCTGGACATTTTATTGCTTTCTGATATCTGGCCTGAAATATTCATCTGCACAGTTAATTTGCCCAAACTTATCTACCCATGTGTACAGTCAAATGTCTCCNTTCCAACCCAAACCATTCTATGATTCTATAAATCACACATTTACCAAGAAGATGTTCCTCTTTATTGTTCAGAAGAATGAGCCCATTTGTTACACTAATTGCTTCCTGCAGTTTGTGCTGCCAGGTGCATTACAAATGTCCAACCAATCAGTCACAGGTTCTCCTGTTACCTGAACAGTCTCCCAAAATCTGAACATGACGTCCTGCAGTCAGTCTGCACATCAGGAGGGCTCCTGCATGAATAGCACTGATTGAGGAAGTTTCTAACAAGGACAAAAGATTCTCATTTCAAGCTGAACATTTTTTTTCTTTTTTTTTTTTTTTAACCTCAGCTTCCTATCAAACTCTCATTTTTAGAGAAGTCTGAAAGTTCTCTGAAAATGAGAGTTTGATTCTTTTCACATCAACAGAGTTTTCACAGCTCTCATGATCACAGCTGGGAAGGGCAGTGACATCCAAACTTCCCTATCCCAACTTTGGAGGCAATGTGTTTGCAGAGCTTTTGCCAGCCTAGGTGATACTCTTTTAGTATTCTGCATGAAAATACATGGGGCTCTCCACATTAAAGCAAATAAATCTCATGGTTGTATCCAGATCCCTACTTTGTTTCCAAGAAATAAATTAGCTTTTTCTATTCCATCCACCCATATGTTCGTAAGCATAATATAAAACTGAATTTCATTCCCACAGTTATGTAAGATTGATTTCCCAGTATGTCCCCCACCTTTTACTCTCACTTGATGGTGATCTGTCCTTCACCAAGGTGCAGACAACACCACTGGCCTGTCTCAAGAACCAGCCAAATATTGATCTTTGGAACTTGGCCACCATCAGTAACACTCTAACACTTGCTAAACACTGCTCTTCACAAAGCCAGATCAGGTGGACAAGTATTGCAATCTCAGTTTAGTGTGATCAGGTAAAAAATGCTTCAGGTTGTTTAGTTTGTTTGAGATTTTTTTTTTAATTCAATGGGACCATATGGTGTTTAGGCATTTTAATCGTTAATAATTTAAAATTTGTTGGGAATAGAGGCAATTTCGTGAAAATGTTAATATGTATGAAACTCTTTCTGGCCTGTCACTATGGTGTCTCACAGTGACATGTTGCCGAAGAAAATAAAATAGTTACATACATGGAAACAGTCTCTTTCCAGGTAGTGCAGAAGCTTAAATTCCGTATTTCAGTCCTTTTCCTGAATTTCAGTCCTTTACTATTGTAGGTTTAAATTCATGAGAAATTGGTGAATAAACCACAGCTGGTCCACTCTCTATGGCTCTAGGATCATGAGTATATACATCAGGATCATAATATTTTCCTTTATACAGAGTTTTAGGTACATAAATCTATTTCTATGCCATGGTCACATGGTCTTTAAGTGATGGGCTCCATACCAGCCCAATAGATGTATGTTCTGTAGGAGTTTTTCCTTTCCTTCTCTCTCTATCAGAAGTCAGGATTTCCCATTTTCCTTAACATTTGGTTTGAGTTGGGTGCAATTCAAAAGAACAACTGAAATCCTGTGCTCTGCAGAGAAGATCAATTGTAATACCTGATAACATTGTTTGTATGCCGATATTTTTGTAACTTTCTCATTTGTAATCCAGAGATGACCAAATCTGCCATCAACTAATCCGTTGTATAAACTTAATACCTTGCATGAGTGAAACAGGATGTGAGTCAAAGCAGACAGTGGCTCTTTGAGTGCTGTTCATTATAATTATCATGGCCCTAAGCAGCTTTGCCAATTCTTACAGAAATGTTTGGTGTTCCATTTTAGAACTTCAGCAACTTCTGGTTGTTTATCAAATTAGATTCTAGGGGGGAAGAATGGAAAATTTCCTAGCTCAGAGCTGAAGTGCTTCCTGAAAATCCCACTGCTTCCTGAAGATTGAAAAGGATCTTTGAGGACTCACATCCTGGTAACAACAAGAATTTTTTAAGAACAGATGCAGTTTTCTGAAAATATAACTAAAATCCAAGTGGAATCTGTAGAATCTAGTATTTTCTACAGAGAGACTTTTCCAATTAATATGTTAGTGTTAGTCCAGCTGCAGTTGTTAGGTCATTTTCTAATGTCAAATAATATTTATTTCAGGAAGGGACTGCCCCTCCTCTATATATGAATATTTTTTCATGAACTCCATGATTTCCACATTAAAATCTAGAATTCTGCTTCGTCTCTAATTCTTTACATAGGTGAGTAGTTTAGTTTTGTTTTTTATAGTATATATCTCTATAAAAGCCCTCTTTTAAAGAATTCCAGCCTCATTCAACCAAAATGTATGTGGTGAGGTTAAAAAAAAGCAATATGCTTTCACAGCTTGTCCAATAGTTCATATTTCACCTCAGTCTTCTGCTGCTGCAAGTCAAACTAAATATCTCAGAGAAAAAAAATTAATTTTGGACTAAATGAATATGAAATAGGATTGTTTTAACTCATATCCTTTCTCTCTATTACATCTACTGCCATATACTGCAGTCTCATTCTGCTTTTAAGTACAAAATCTTCTTCTCACCCTATAATTTTTGGTAACATCTCTCTCCTTTGCACAACAGCACAACCTCTTTGGGGATACAGCCGTGTTTGCTCTGATTTTTGCCAATCTAGAAGGCAAGACAAGTGCAAATGAGAAATGAGATATGTTTAACTTCCAGGATGACAACTAACAAGAGCAGTGCATTCCCCATGTGCAAAGTGGATGCTCTTTTGGAAAGTAAACTTCTGTCAAAAGCAATGCAGGAAAGACTCAGGAAATTATCCAGGAGATTATCCAGGAAATACTCAACCAGAGTTCAAGCAGGATGATTAATTTGCTGTCTTCCCCTCTGACTTACATCTATGAATTTTGCAAGACATCGACAATGGTAGTTATCACCATCTACATAATCTTTATGGTGTGTTCACTGCTCTGAAAACTTTCACAGCAGCAGACGGCTTTGTTTCACTGCTCTTCTGTGGAATCCACATGCAAATGTGTCACTTCCAGATTTTCTGTGGCATTTCAGGTCATTGGAATTACATAAATAACCAGTTTGGTGTATATTTGAAGAATCTTTTGTCATCTTGTGGAAAGCTGTAGGATTTTTGCCTGATGGCTCCCAAATCATGTTGAAATCAGGCTTTAGGGTAGGAACAGAGTTAATCTAAACTACTGGAGGGATTTGCTGAGAACTTATCTGAAATTTCCAGGGATGGCATAAAAGAAAACAGTCCAGACTGTCACTTCTGTTACACCAGTGCTGTGCTTTATCAAGGGCACTGTGTGACCTTTTCTTGTTGCCAGCACTGTGAAGTGGTCCCCAGTCAGCTGCATCCAAAAAAAATACAGCACTTTATTCCATGTGCATTGCAGAGGAATGCACTTGTCTGAGAGCTGGTGCAATTAATTAAGCTAAAGGAAATTTGGTTCATCAGTGTTCACAGCTGAAATGAAGGATAAAATCAGCTTCTTTATGATCAGTGAGGAAAAAAAAATACTTCTTTTTATTAAATTAAACTCTCACACCAGCTGAATTAAGAAGTGCTCCTTTCATGCTTGTATGCCAAAGCAAGTTCTTTCCAGATGGAAACAAAATGTGATAAATATCACAGTTATTTCCCAACAACAATTCCTTTTTTTTCCATGTGACTGCTTTTCTTCAGAGGGCATACACTCATCAAAAAATAAAAAGGGGGATATTAAATATATATTTTTGTGTGAGTCATACAAGACCTGATCATCTGCTAAAATTGAAACATGTTTGGGAGACATCCAAGCAAAACTGAAAGGTTTACCAGTAGTGCAGAAAACAAGGAGAAAGAAGGCATTTCTTCTGCTGAGTTCAGGAATTGTTTGACTAGAACTACCTGCCTTAGAGTTACAAAATGCACTAGTTTATCTTCCAGAGTCTCTTTTTCTTCTGGCCTTCAAACTTATGTGGTTTTATTAAAGTTACATGCTGAAGTTGTCATGAGCATACATTTAATATGGGACTCCCTGAATATTAAATACTGGTGATCTGAGTGACATCTTTATCAGGATGCATTTGTTGTCTATACCCAATATATTTATCACGAAGAAACAACATTTTACCCTCAGCTGTGATTCCCATGGAGTTGATTTCAGATTTAGACTGTTTTCCTCATCCTATATTAAATATTAATAACCTGTTGGACATCCTGGCACAGATTGATCTCACCTAATTTTAAACAAATATTTCTAAATGTGTCACCAAATACAGGCAAACTGGGGTGTGGGTGCTCTGGAAAGTGCCTTGGAAGTCTTTGCTTTAAGTCTGCCAAGCAAATTGTAGCTTCTATCCATTTTTGAACTAAATTTATGAGAAAAAGAGTGTTAAAAATGTAAAAAATAAATTTCATGGCAATAAATAATAATATTCTACAGTAAATAATAATATTAAATTTTGTGTCATAAACTGAATAGCTTCATTCTTCATATTTAAACTTCATGTCTGCCAAACAATTGTTGCTTAAATTATGCTATTTAACTATTCAAATCAAGATACATTACTCCTGTACATTCAAAAGTATGACATATTGGTGTATTAGTGAATGAAGTATGGAGTAATCTAATTAAATATGCATTTTGAGCTTTGCTTATGGTGCAAGAGATGCACATTTTGTTAAAGTGTAAACTATCTCTTTGCTTTTAAGTTTTTGGGGTTTGCAGCTGATGGAATTTGATACTTTGCTGTCCCCAAGGAACTTCCAGAGCCAGTGCAAAAGCTCTTTGACATGTATGTAAGATCAAAGTATGTTTTCCATCTGGATCCTTCAACCTTCATAGAATCAGAGAATTTGTCCTCAAACGGGGTTGTACAACCCAGGGTGATGGATCTTACAGGTCTTCAACAAGCAATTTTGCCAGCATTGAATAATTCATATTGTGCAATTCAGAAACATTTGCCAAGAAATACTCTGCATTTCTGCAGCACAGTCTGTCTAAAGAGCTCACACTTTTTTCATCAAACAGCATCCACTAATTTTAGAGGCTGTATTTAGTGGACTTGATGTGCTGCCTCCAATCTGATTTAACAGCAGCAAACTCAATCCAGAATCAACATAAAAACCAGCAGGTTGGTCATCCAGACAGATTTTTCTATCTAGCAAAGACATATTAAGATTTAATGGCTGGAAACTAAACCTAGGAAAATTCAGACTTGTAATTAAGTCTGAATATTTCTTAGGAGTTATTTCAATTAGCCACAGGAACATCTTAGTAAGGATTGTGTGAAATTTGCTGTCACTTGAAGTCTTTAATTGAATCTTATGGCTCCCAGTAAATCACATGCTGGGGGATTTTTGAAGGGAGACATAGGACAAAGTACTGTAGCTTTTGTTATTTAAATAACAGATGGGATAATCTCATTTTATATTCTGAGAGACACGCCAGCAAAAAACTGAAATATAATTGAATTAGTCGATCTAATAAATCAATACTGAAACCTTGCCAAAATGACATATCACTTCCTCTTCAGCCTGAGAGAAAAATAAACCCCAGCCTATGTTAAACATATATTCAGGGCAGCATAGAGCATGAAACTGAGCACATATCTCCATGTCTTTAATGCATGTGCTATTCCACAAAATTCTAATTACTCACGGTGTCAGAAACCTGTTAAAAGTAATGGGAACTGCCATTTATCTCATCTAATACCATCAAAAAACCGCACCAGAAGACCAAGTGATGCTGATTGCTAAAATTTCTCCTAGTTGGTTCTAAAATAGCAGATTCCAAAGACAGGACTATCTCAAATCACTGCAAATACCTGTGACCCAACAGCTTCTGGAACAAAGAGCACCAATTAATTTCTACTGTCATTTATTAACTTTTTCTGTCACCAGTTGATCATGATGTGAATGTTTGTTGCCCTTTAAACCTCTGCTCACCTTTACTGATCATTCTTTCATGAGTTCAATCAGAAAGTAACTAAGGGAATCCTTTTAATTCTATTTTTCATCCAACCCTGTCAAAATTCAAAGACCTTAGTCTGTATAATTTTCCTGACGAGAGACAGACCACAGAACATTAGCTTCATTTTATGATCATTAAAAAAAAAAGAAATTATAATTGATCCTGTGAATTGGTACTCTTTAATTCAAGTAGATCTTCCCCTTGTTGCCATTGGAGGACTTTTTTCCAGTGTCATTATTCCTTAGTACATTTGGGTTGGACTATTCCATCTGGTCTTTATGGAATGCAAGCTACCCACACTAGGTCATTAAACTGTTGTAATACTTATTTTTCAAATGTTAAAATCTATTTTTGTATCAAATACATTCGATTTCCTGCAAGAAGGTAAACAGGGAATGGGAGTGGGAAGAAAATGAGGAATGTTCCACAGTTGATCTCATCTCAGAAAGTGATTCATTATCAAATCCAGTGAAGAACACTTCATTTCATGCCAAGTAGCTGCAAACAAGGACACTGTGCAAAGAGCTCTACAAAATTAATGAAAGCATATTAATAAAATTATTTCTAATAGATCCTTTGAAATATCATTTACCATCAATAGCCCATGAAAAAGAGGAAAAGAGACTTTAGTAGAAACACACTGTGAAAGACACTGAACAGAAGAACAGTTGTGAGCCTCAAGTTTCTAGAACACAGATTCAATAACCATTCGGGGGGGGAAAAATGTGTAGAAGTTTTGTGCTGCTAGAAAAAAAATTCATCTTTCCTGTAGGTTGCATTTACAGTGTGCCCAAGCAACAGACTGTGAGCATGTGGCTTTTGAAGAAGCAGCAGATCTACAGAAAATGGTCTCTGAAGACATTACCTTTCACTCTTTCTGCCAATCAAGACAAAATGGGTATCTTGGAGGCTTGAAAACATCCTCCCAGGGAATTTAAGAGCTGGCTTGAGCAGTGAGACCTTCCCAGGTGGATGGAAGACCATCTCTTCTGCTCAGTTAGCATTAGGGAGTAGCTTTACAATGAAATAAGTGGAGCTTTACACCACTCTAGGCCTTGCTATGTCAATACAGACAACGTATTGTGATGGTACCTCATATGAGTATCAGAACTGTAGAAGACTTCACACAGACAATGTTCAAGGCCTCCAGCCTCTGATGTGTCCCCAAAGGCTAGTTTTCCTCCATCAAATTGCTTTGCTTATCACATGAAGACAGGTGGGATAAAAATGAAAGTGAAAAGAAGTGAATGCTCATTCACTGGTCCTGAATTGTAGAATGTGCTGTACGGCTTGTTTGATAAGTGAAGACAGTTAAGGAAAAAGAGTATTTTAATGAAATGAGAATGTTTGCTTCTCTGATACCTTGGAGACATGAGGTTAACAAATACAGGAGTAGAAGGGATGTGCTGACCAGCTCCACGGGGTATTTTATGGCTGAGTGCTGCCTGTTCTGTTGAAGATGTAACAGTGCAACAGAAGATAAAACAGAAATAGAAAAAGTGGAGAACAACAAACTGTATTTTCATGTAGTATTCATTTGCTTGGTAAACCACATGGTCATGTTCTGAGGGTTTAACATCACAGCTTTGACTTTGGCATAGTCTTTTTTTTTTTTTAAGTAAATGTTAAGACAGAGATATGCACAGTAGGAAAAAGCCCATATTCAGTGAGGGGTTAAAAGACATTCAGTAGCTGTCCCCCAAATCATCCCTGACATTCCTGTACATGTATGTATTTTTACACACTTATTTTTTCACTTCATAATGGAGTCAATGGAAAAGCCACATTAACACTGTGCAAATGTGGCAGGCCTGTGGAATCCTAACGACCAAACCTGATCTGTGGCCAGCACCTTATCCAGCTTTTTTGGTAAGTCCACACCAGGAATGTTCTAGCCTAATTCTATCACAACCATGCCTTTTGTCTGTGTCATGGTTTTACC
>VYZS01018590.1:18408-41069 GCA_013400695.1 Neodrepanis coruscans | reverse complement strand
CCCGAGACAGTTGCAGAACCACCAATTCCCTTAGGTCCTTCCAGGGAATTTGCCCAGTTTCCATCTGCCCTCTCTCTTGCACTCCCTCCTCCCCAGGATATCCACTTGCATTCTAGTAATTTCTGCTGCTGGCCTGGAACCAGCTGAAACCTCTTGGGATCTGAGAAACCTCTAAAATGTCTTTCAACCCTTTGTTTTGTCTCAAATGAAAGTGTCTTTGATTTATTTTTCTTGTTTGCATAAAGTATTTTAATCAAGGTACTGACACAGCTCATCTGCATCTTAGTCCATGAGTCTGGCCCAGACTAACTGGCTCACAGGACCTGGTACCTTTTGAAGGATGAAGGTAGTCATCATGACCCAAGGGTCTAGAGTTTGAGATGGGACCTTCCTCTCACATCCAGCTAAGGATGCCTTACCTGCTGTCCCTGCTTTCCCGGCAGTCAGTGCCATGTGTTTCCACAACAGTTACTTGGGTACTGTGATGTGAATTAGTCCCCTTCTTGTGCTACTCTGGTGGCAGATGAAAAGCTGCAATTTGGATAGAAGATGTGAGACCCAAATATAACTCATTAGACATAAGGACTGCCAGTGTGTTCCTATCTAGCCACCTCCATGAGGGAACACATGTCTCTGAGTCCTGTATGATTTATTGTATGCAGCGTGAATGTAATGTCTGAGAATAAGGTGAGCTAGAGAGGTTGCTGGGGTTTTGATCAGCTCTCGTCATCCTAGAAAACCTTTTGCTCCAGGTTTGTGTGCAAAGAGTAACTATACATTGTGGACAGGATTTACCTTCGTCTAACTAGGGGTATTCAACATTTACCTACTTCTCAATGTCTGGAATACCACTAACTCTTTGTATTTGTTCCTCTGTTCCTGGCAGAAGCACAAGATAACAGAGTCTCCTCTATCTCTGAGCAACAGGGGCACAAAATGGCATGTTGCCAAACCTCTTTCCATGTCTGCTGCCTCAAAGTCTCCATGCTACAAGTGCTGAGCAGATGTCAGACATTGCAGCTCAGCCCTGCTCCTACCCAGGTGAACAGCTGAGCTTGAAAAATACACCAGAGTGATGAATATTCCTGATACTGAGATGGTATTTGTCCATCCAGGCACAAGACAAAGATAACAGTGTTTTCAGCCTCCAGATGGGAATGGTGAAATATTGAGAAGATCCTTGTGCTGACCTGAGGGTGGAGGGATGACTGAGCAAGAGTGTTGGAAAACCCAGAAGGGACAGGTGCAGAAGCTATCTGAACTCTGCAGTACATGAGACAAGCACAGTGCAAGAGGGGCAAATAGCAGCTGAGGGAAGTTTGGGAGCCCCACAAATCTGCCAGACTAGCAAGTGATAACATGGATTTTCACTAAGTACATCTGCAAAGCGAGACTGAATGACTTTATTGACTGTGCTGACTATGGCCTCAACTCAGAAACGTAAGTGCAGGGGGCTGCAACTATTTGAGGTGTCCTGGGTCATCCCACCTGGCTCCAGCAGCCACTCCAGAGCAGCTAAGATCTCCTGCAGGCCCTGTGTCACACTTCCAAACCCCATGTAAGAGAGTCCTATGTGTGTTCAACCGGGTCAAGTCCTGGAGATCACTGAACTGGAGCGGAATTCTCCCCAGAAAACTATGGCCTGAGCAAAGGCAAAAGCTCAACAAATCTCCATAGTTCCACTTCCTTTGTGGTAGGGTACCCGTTTCCATAGAGGCATAAGAATGGCACAGGGAACAGATGAAAAGTCTGCCTGCCCCTGTGCCAAGTGTCCAACAACGACTGCTTGCACCTCCCTACCCTCTTTAGGAATGCTGCAACACAGAGCAGTGAAAACCACATGGATGAGGTGCCTTTGAGCTCCCAGATACTCTTCTTGGTTTGGTTTGAGTTGTGACAGACTTCATTGAAACCAGCTGTCGTGAGGAGCTGGAATAACACCGCATTTACACAGTAAAATAGGAGTTTGTTGGTTTGTACTGGGAGGGGTTGTCTCATTCACTGTTCCAGTAAGAAACACTGATGTTGTCTCATAATCAACACTTCTTTTTGTCTAATTTTCTCACTAGGAAACAACTTCCCTGCCAGGCAGGCTTAACTTGTCCCAGGAAATCTTCTGCTGTCTTAAGTTGTACTTGAGAGTATGGCAACACCTTTCTGAGCAACCTTGCAGGGAACACTTCAGACACTGGGGTTTCTGGCTGCTATCATTGATACATAGTCCCAGGTAGATGTTCCTTGCCACATATGGCAGTTAAGGCTCTGCTTAAGCTATGAGCTAGAAGAGACATTGTTTGCGTCAAAGAGGTGTCCTGGTTTCCTTGTCTTATCTGAACTGAGCACACTCAGGTGTCAGTTACACAAACATGTCATTTCATGACAGGATCTTTTTATAACTGTACCCTGTGCCTGAATCAGAGCCTCAAACCCAGAACATGGGTAACTACTGCAGATGGCTAATGTCTGGGTAACATTCACCTCTCAGATATGACTCCCTGGAACAACTTGTTATAGCTGTATCTGTGATTTGGCTAGTGTCAGTTTGATCCCTGAAACAATTATATTTTCACTTAAACATTCTGGCCTCTCTGAACTCCACTCAGCATGGAAGTGTAGAATTTCTGTTGCCCTTCAACTTCGCTTTCCCTTTCTTGCTGCATTGCTTTAGGTAATCTCCAGACAAATTTTTATGTGTCTGAGTCCTTTCCTCTCATTTACCTTGTTCTCACTCAGGAAATATTGACAGCTGTATTAGCCCTTCAGAAGGAAAGAAGATGATGGAAGAGGAGAAGCCATGATGATAAACTCCCATTGTGCTAGGGGGACAGAAGTACTAGAACCTGGTCCACAGGAGAGCCACAGTCCAAGAAATCCCAGTTTAACTTCTTCCTTGATTTTCGGAGCAGCAATGTCTCTCCAGCAGATCTGCAGGATCACAGAATCACAGGAAGAGTAAGGTTGGAATGAACCACTTGTTGGGTCATCTGGTCCAACATCTCTGCTCGAACAGAGTCATCCTAGAGCACACTGAACAGGATGGTGTCCAGATGATTCTGGAATATCTGCAGTGAGGGAGACTCCACAGCCAGGATCCCTTGCCAGAAGAAGCTGACTTTTGTACCAGCCCTGCTGAGATTCATAAGCTAAGTGGTCCTCTGAAGGGTTGTGGGATCCTTAATTGCCTACAGTGGAAGGCCTCCTTTTGAGGCTGGGATTACTAGGAGGAAAATTCATGGGACAGAAATCAGCAATGCAAGAAAGACCCTGACTCTGAAGGATTGATCATAGCAATAGTTCTGCTTGATTTCAGTTCATGGCTTTAAAGCCATGAATTTCACACCCAGTGAGAGTGGACAGAATTAAATAATTAAAACCAGGGCTCATGGATCTAACCTCTCCTGTAGAACCATGGGAAAAAGAAATTTTGCATGTATAACCAAGGGAATAATAGCACAGGGTGGAAAGTCTCAGGAATTGCCCTTGGTCTCAGGAGAAGGGAGCAGGTTTTGGGAAGGGTGGATCTCCATGTTTGTGCCATAGGGCACTCATGTGTCTCCTGCAGTGTGAATGCCAGGTGTCTGCAAACGAGGAGTGGCGACGCAGAGCTTTCCCACGCCTGAGACCCTTTGCTGGTCTGGGCAAGAGCCTTTGAGTGTCTTTAATGTAGAAAGAGAGAGAGCAGCACCACCCTGCCCCTGGGCAGTCAGGGAGAAGGTGTACTCTGAAGATAATGTCGTGCACCAACAGAGACAGCCTGTACAAAACATTTGCTATTCAATCATTTTGGTTAAGTGGCTCAGTATTCTCTCTTCCCATGACCTCTTCTCCACTCAGCCCTTTCATGTGCCTCTTCTGTGTTTTGGCATCTCTTAATTTGTCTTCCAGGTTTTGTCCTGTTCCTCTCTTTCATAAAGGCACTCTTCCTCCTCTTCAGTGTTTTTTTATTCCTCACCTCCCCCTTCAGTCCTAGCAGAGTCCCCCCAGCCCCATTTATACTTGTGAACGATTAAGGCAGAGGGGGAAGGACCAGCCCAGCTAAAGCAAGCTATGAATTTGGGGGCCCAGGGGATCTGGGAGCTCTTGCTCCAGGCTAGCAGCCAGCCACATTTCTCTGAAGGGCTTTCATAAAATATTCCCAGCATTTTATCAAAGACGTGTTGCTGTCATGTGTTTCTTTATTATTTCCCGTCAGGGCTTGGTCTCTTCATGGCTTCTTCCTTTCATTTTTAAGGAGGAAACATTTGCAGCTCTGTCAGCCCCTGGGAGGAAAGTAAGATACAAAGGGAGCAAGGGTAATGAGAGTCTTTTCCTGAGCCAAGGTAACACAGCTTTGTGGTCACCTATGCCCTGAACATGTGGGAACCAAGCTCAGCTCTCAAGGATGCTAAGACAGGAGGTGGTCACTGGAGGAAAGAGCCATGGCAGGGGATCAGGGACATCAGCCTGTGAGCTGTCCCCTGGACCCTTTCAGCTCTATTCCTTCACCTGCTCTCCTCTCTTCCTCTCTCATCCTCCAAGGCCTTTGACTTTGACCAGGCTTCTCCTACTGTGCCCAAACCTGCCTCTCTGAGAGGATCCTCACCATCCCCTCACCTCGCAGCCAGTGAAATCACTCAGCCATTCCTGTGAGTGATCTGAACTCTGAGAAAATCTGTCTAAATCCTTCCCTCCTCCATCCTCTTCCTCTCCTATTGAAGCCTACCTCACAGGATTTCACTGGGCAGAGGTGCACCAGGGACTTTTCCACAGTGGAGATTGATAGAGAGGCAGAGGCAGGTGCCTGATGCCTGCTTGTCCCAGCCTTTGTTCCATACATGTACCATGCCATGGCCTTTCCTGGGGCACCACATGAGCCTGGAACCAGTGCTCCTTCAGATGACGCCCTGGTTTTTGTATCTGCTTGCTGGCAGAACATTGGAAACTAAAGAAGTCTTGGACTTAGGATAAACATTACTTAGCAACAACCAAAGCATGCTATCAGTGTTCTTCTTATACTATAGCCAAACCACAGCACTGTACCTGCTACTAGGAAAATGACTAAGAAAATGAATTTAGGCACAGTCCTTTCTAGGTGAAAGTCCGCAGCTTGCAGCCTAAGGCTTAAGCAAATCCAGCTACTCGTGCTAAGCAAGTAAAGCTAAGCAAACAACATACTAAATCTCACAATAGTATAACTCTGTGACTCATTCTACTTGAAACTTAAGTATTTAAGCTAAACAACTAATATCTGTCAACAGCTCTCCCTTTGTTTTTTTAAGCATTCCTGCTAATAAATATATATATAATATATATAATATTATAATAATAAACAAAGTTTATGAAGCCTTTCAAATCATGTGATTGTTCTCCATAATTTTATGCATAAGGCAACTATCAGTAACAAGATGAGCTTTGATGCAGTTACAGCCCTCTGAAACGTTGCCTTGGATTGTTGCAAGAGCTATGCCACTGCAAAAGCAATTGATTTACAGTTAACTGGTGGTCTCTTTCCATAAATCTTCCTACTGAGGTTGTGTATCAGACACAAAGCATTGATTAGTCCCTAATGCTAACAGAGAGGACCCGTTTGGGTATTATGATTTCCTTAAGTCACTTGTTGTGCTCAGTTTGTTTACAAGTATGTCAGTATTTAAGACTCTCAGTCCTATCCCTACAATACCAGCTGTGCCTCTTTTTGTACATCTCTAGGAGGCAAAGGTTTGTGCCTGTGACCATGCCAACCATCCCACACAGGAACAGTGAACAGGTCAGTTTGACTGTAGAAGCATTAACTCGTTTCATCAGTTCTGCCTGTTTCAGTGACCATGAGAGATTAAATAACACCTACTGTACCTACGTGCTTAAGAGCATATGGTCCAATTTCAGATATTTGTGGGATCAACTCCTCTCTTAATCAGCAGAGTGGAATTTGGATTCCTTGTGGTATGAAGTTAATTCTTTCACAAAATACAGTAGTTTGTATTCTGCCAACTTCATCCTTAAATTCCACACAACATCTGAAGTTGTGTTAAACAGGAACTAGTATGGTTGGAACAATAAGATGAAAATTTTTTTGCTATGTCTGTCACAGTAGGATCATACGACTTATNACCTGCCTCTCTGAGAGGATCCTCACCATCCCCTCACCTCGCAGCCAGTGAAATCACTCAGCCATTCCTGTGAGTGATCTGAACTCTGAGAAAATCTGTCTAAATCCTTCCCTCCTCCATCCTCTTCCTCTCCTATTGAAGCCTACCTCACAGGATTTCACTGGGCAGAGGTGCACCAGGGACTTTTCCACAGTGGAGATTGATAGAGAGGCAGAGGCAGGTGCCTGATGCCTGCTTGTCCCAGCCTTTGTTCCATACATGTACCATGCCATAGCCTTTCCTGGGGCACCACATGAGCCTGGAACCAGTGCTCCTTCAGATGACGCCCTGGTTTTTGTATCTGCTTGCTGGCAGAACATTGGAAACTAAAGAAGTCTTGGACTTAGGATAAACATTACTTAGCAACAACCAAAACATGCTATCAGTGTTCTTCTTATACTATAGCCAAACCACAGCACTGTACCTGCTACTAGGAAAATGACTAAGAAAATGAATTTAGGCACAGTCCTTTCTAGGTGAAAGTCCGCAGCTTGCAGCCTAAGGCTTAAGCAAATCCAGCTACTCGTGCTAAGCAAGTAAAGCTAAGCAAACAACATACTAAATCTCACAATAGTATAACTCTGTGACTCATTCTACTTGAAACTTAAGTATTTAAGCTAAACAACTAATATCTGTCAACAGCTCTCCCTTTGTTTTTTTAAGCATTCCTGCTAATAAATATATATATAATATATATAATATTATAATAATAAACAAAGTTTATGAAGCCTTTCAAATCATGTGATTGTTCTCCATAATTTTATGCATAAGGCAACTATCAGTAACAAGATGAGCTTTGATGCAGTTACAGCCCTCTGAAACGTTGCCTTGGATTGTTGCAAGAGCTATGCCACTGCAAAAGCAATTGATTTACAGTTAACTGGTGGTCTCTTTCCATAAATCTTCCTACTGAGGTTGTGTATCAGACACAAAGCATTGATTAGTCCCTAATGCTAACAGAGAGGACCCGTTTGGGTATTATGATTTCCTTAAGTCACTTGTTGTGCTCAGTTTGTTTACAAGTATGTCAGTATTTAAGACTCTCAGTCCTATCCCTACAATACCAGCTGTGCCTCTTTTTGTACATCTCTAGGAGGCAAAGGTTTGTGCCTGTGACCATGCCAACCATCCCACACAGGAACAGTGAACAGGTCAGTTTGACTGTAGAAGCATTAACTCGTTTCATCAGTTCTGCCTGTTTCAGTGACCATGAGAGATTAAATAACACCTACTGTACCTACGTGCTTAAGAGCATATGGTCCAATTTCAGATATTTGTGGGATCAACTCCTCTCTTAATCAGCAGAGTGGAATTTGGATTCCTTGTGGTATGAAGTTAATTCTTTCACAAAATACAGTAGTTTGTATTCTGCCAACTTCATCCTTAAATTCCACACAACATCTGAAGTTGTGTTAAACAGGAACTAGTATGGTTGGAACAATAAGATGAAAATTTTTTTGCTATGTCTGTCACAGTAGGATCATACGACTTATCTCACAGAACATGCTGAGTTGGAAGGGACCCATAAGGATCATCAACTCCAAGCCTTAGCCTGGAGGCTTTCTTATTTAGAGAGTATCATACAAAGGCTTCTTGAACTCTGTCGGGCTTGGTGCTGTGACCACTTCTCTGGGAAGTCTCTACCAGTGCCCAACTACCCTCTGGGTGAAGAACCCTTTTCTAATATCTGCCCTGAACCTCCCCTGACACAACCTCAAGCCATTCCCTCAGGTTCTGTCATTGGTTCCAACAGAGATCAGTGTCTGCCTCTCCTCTTCCCCTCACAAAGAATTGTATTTGCAATGAGGTCTCCCCTCAGTCTCCTCTTCTCCAGGCTGAACAGGCCATGTGACCTCAGCTGAGTCTCTTCTTTAGATTCTTCCAGAATTTGGAACTTGGATCCTGTATACTCTTAGTAGATATTTTTATTCCCAAATTTATCACCTTTCCACCACTCCGTATAATCTATCATTTTTAATTTCGTACTTAGTCATACTGTAGTTGTCACCAGTGTCAACAGCATCAGGAGTAGTATAATACCTCATTTGATTCTTTGTTGATTTTCAAGAACCTGTCATTCATCAGCTGGCTTGGCTATACACCACTTGTTTGATGTGAAAGTAGTGTATCTAGTTTTTGTTTCCTAAAACCTTAAGAGAAAAATGAAAATACAATCAGATAGCACATGGCCCTTCCCATTTTGTGTTTAATTTTGTTTTTCAGAAAAAGACTTTAATTAAGACTTTGTCTCCAGGCTTTTTATCACATACCTGCATTTCAGGTGGTATGGGTTGGAAGAATTGGACACATTTCTTTTTATACTTAAACCTCTTTACGTATATATGTCTCACTGGAGTGGCCTGCTGCAAATGGAATCCAGTCCCAGCAGTGAAAGTTTTGAGTCATGTGTGTGCAAGTCCTGAAATGGTGTGAGAATGCCTGGGCAGATGCTTCTCCTTTAACATGTGTCATGTCTTCTTCCTTCCTTACTCTCTTTCTCTTGTGCATGTTCGGGAGCATTGTGAAGCACATCACTGAGGAACTCCAACTTCACTTCCTTCTGTGCAGGAAGCATGAACAAGGAAATGACTGAAAAATATCTGTGTGAGACTTCCTTCATGATGTATGCCCTTGTTAGTAGCTTTGGTCTTCTATTTTTCTCCCTTCTGCCATCACAGATATCCCATGCAGAGAGATGTCTCTGGGGGAAGGTTTGTGTTCCAGATTAGCTCTTGGCTATACCCTGCAGTATCAGCTGTAGACCAGGTAGATAAGCTGAAAATCCTCAGTATTTTTTCCTGTGGGGTTTTGTTTAGCTTCTTCAAAGGAAACCCAGGAAAATCTTCTAGAGTGATCTGTGTTCAAACAAGCTCTCGGCTGCAAAACAAGCTTCATCTCTGCTTGGGATCCACTGCTCACATAGTACTCTTCATCTCTTGTTTTTAGCATACAGAAGCATAGCAGGCAGGGAAATCTACCCACACAAGAAGTGTTCCTCCTGCAGGGGATAATTTTACTCTTGGAGACATACAACAAGATGATTATCCGCTTCTGTCTGGTTTCCTCAAGAGACCAGGAATATATGATTTTGCAGTATGGGTGTAGTCTCCCACAACCTTTAAACCATTCAGCTCATTGAAGGCAAACATGGAAGAAGGAAAGACACAGCCTACTGAGTTCCTGTTCCTGCAAGATCTGCCTGGGGCAGCCCAGCCAGGCTTGAGTCTCTTCAAAAGAGGACAAACTCAGCCACAGAGGTCTCAGCCTCGTGAAGCTCTGCTGCTCCTTTCATCAGTCTCACTGTCCTGTGCCTTCTAGGAGAAGGGCCAGACGCTCTTGGCCTCTCCAGGCACATGATGAGAGGGACACTGCAGCTCCAAGGACTTGATCCATTTGCTGAAGGCCAACCATGACCAGTGCTCTCTTTGTGTATTGTTCAGAGGAAAGAGACAAAGGAGAGAGACACCGAGTCTCCTGGGACACAGGCAAGGGCAGCATTCATCCACCCAAATGCATCCAGGGACTGCCTGGGTCTATGGAAAGGCATACAGGGTCCCCACAAAAGCAGAGCACAGCCCGTGGGCTGGGCCAGCACCGTGCTAGCCATGTTGAGGCCCAATGTGGGGCTCTCAGCAGAGCCCAAGGCCCCTTCTTGGGGGTTATGGAGAGTGACTGTACCTGAAGTGGTGCTGGAGCTGGAGGGGCATTGTCCCTACCCTTGTACTGCTCATCCTGGCTGAGCCCTGGGGAACCCAAAGCCGCTGGGGCTCAGATCCACTCCACAGCTCGGAGACAGAGGGTGGGGCTGAGATTTCCCACTGCTCAGAGCCTCCAGCCTTGTGTGGGCTTCCCAGCACCCTGGTTGTGGGCAAAGGCCCTGCAATTAAGCTGCTGACCTGGCTCATGGTTTAGACAGGTTGACTCTTTGCGGGTTAAGAACTGGCTGGATGGCAGGGCCCAGACAGCGGTGGTGAATATTGCTGCATCCAGTGGGCCACTATGGTCACTAGTGGTGTCTCCCAGGGATCAGTGTTGGGGCCAGACCTGTTTAATACCTCTGTTGATGGCCTGGATGACGGGTTTGAGTCTACCATTAGCAAATTTTTGGACAGCAACCACATTGGGTTGGAGTGTCAATCTGCTGCAGGGCAGGAAGACTCTGTGGCTTGAGACCAAGGATATGAGGTTCCACAGGACCAGGTCCTGCTGGGTCCTGCATTTTGGTCACTGTAAGTCCATGCAGTGCTCCAGGATGGGGGGAGAAGAACCGAAAAGCTGATTGATAGCTGGCTGAACATGAGCCAGAGCGTGTGCAGGTGGGCAAGAAGGCCAATGGCATTGTGGCCTGTGTCAGGAATAGTGTGGCCAGCAGGAGTAGGGAGGTGATTCTTCCCCTGTACTGGCACTGGTGAGGCTACACCTCAGGTGTGTTCAGTTCTGGGCCCCTCAATTCAGGAAGGATATTGAGATGCTGGAGCTCAGAGAAGGACAACAGAGCTGTTGGTGAAGGGTCTGTAGGAGTGCATGTGCCATGAGGAGTGGCTGTGGGAGCAAAGAGTATTTAGCTTGGAGAAGAGGAGGCTCAGGGGAGACCTTATCACTCTCTAAAAGTTCCAGACAGGAGGTGGTAGCCAGGTGGGGTGGGGCTCTTCTCTCAGGCAACCAGTGATAGGATGAGAGGGTGTAGTCTTAAACTGCGATAGGGGAGGTTTAGGTTGCAGATCAGGAGAATTTCTTCACAGAGATGCTGGAATGAGCCGCCTAGGGAGGTGGTGGAGGTGTTTAAGGAAAGACTGGGACCTGGCACTCAGTGCTCTGGTCTAGTTGACATGGTGGTCATCAGTCACAGGTTGGACTTGATGCTCTCAGAGGTCTCCCACCCTGGTTCGTTCTGTGATCCTTTGACATCCCAGCCTTTGGAGACAGTGCAGTGGTGGCTTAGAGCCTCCCTCCTTGTGTTACCTTCCCTGTCTTCTGGGTGCCAGGCAGTGGCCTTGTGATACCACAGCCTTTGGGGAGACTGCAGTGGCTGAAAACTGTCCCTGTCTTGTCCCCATGTGCAGCTCCATGGCAGCACTTGGCTCATCCGTCTGGCCAGATTCTGTTTAGAGGTCACAGTTTGTCCTGCAGCAGCACAATGCCTGGGCAGGGGCGCTCTTTGCTTGTGGTGCTCTGAGTGCTCTTGTTCTTGTCTAGCAGACTGGACCCTTCCATCTGTCCTGCTGGGGGAATGGTGACATTGGATGTGCTTCCCAAGGACCTGGAAGAGTGGAGCATGGGCCCAGGGAAGACCCTTCTGTGGGTCCTGAAGATGGTTTCTTGAAGCTGCTCAGCCCTGGGTGGTCATCTCTTGGATGCTGCCTTGGCAGAAGACTCAGGAGACTCTTGAGACAGGTGGGGTAGGGGAGTTAGGCAGGTGGGATGGTGCCATGGAGCACAGAACCAGGACCTGTCAAGGCCTAGTGCCAGCACAGTGTCTCTTGGATGAGGACTGACATCCCCCACAGAGGAACACAGCTGGACAGGCTCCAAAAGTCCTGGGCCTCTTGCCCAACCCTTTGTCTAAACCCTGGAGGAAGAGGTTAGGCTCAGGCCCTGGGGAGAAATGAGGCACAGGCTGAGACCTCGGGACACAAGAGTTGGCATGAGCTCCTATTCCTGCAAGTTCTGCCCGGGGCAGCCAACCAGGCCTGAATCTCTCCAGGAGAGGACAAACTCAGCCACAGAAGTCTCAGCCTCGTGAAACTCTGCTGCTCATTTCATCAGACTCACTGTGCTGTGCCTTCTAGGAGAAGGGCCAGGCACACTTGGCCTCTCCAGGGACATGATGAGAGGGACACTGCAGCTCCAAGGACTTGATCCATTTACTGAAGGCCAACCATGACCTCATGAGGCTGTGCCTGTGCCAGTGTTCTCTTTGGGCATTGCTCAGAGAAAAGAGACAAAGGAGATGTGAGAGGTGGAAGAGGAGGATACTCCATTTCTTGGCTGGATGGAGGCTCTCCAGCTCCATCCAGGCTCTGGGCACACAGGACATTGCAGAGGATGCATGTGCAGTGCTGACCCTGGGACATTCTGGACCAAAAATGTTGCTGAAGCCCTCCGTAATTAGGCACAGAGTTCCTAGGAGTCTTCCCCATTGCTGATGTTAAGCTTTTTAAAGGTGTTTGAGTTGAAGAAAGTTCATGTTTTCTTTACTTTGTTCTGTCATTTTCCTTATCCATATGATGGGGACACAACAATTTGTGGGTTTACAGATGGGTTTAAAACCACCAGTAATTTAGACCCTGAGTGTAACAGCAGTATTTGAAGAGCATTGAGGTCAGCTGGAAAAAAGATGCTGGTCAACACTCTATTGACTACATTGTCCAATTAGGCTTTTATTATATTACTGTCCATATTGTGTCAGTGTACACCAAAAGGCACAGGAAGGTGTCTGGGATACCCGAGAAGGTGTTTGTTGGAACCTGGGGCACCAGGGAAGGGGCAGGAGTATCTCTGAGGTGCTCTGAGAGACACACAGAGTGCCCTAGGGCACAGGCAAGGGCAGCATTCACCCACCCAAATGCATCCAGGGACTGCCTAGGTCTATGGAAAGGCACACAGGGAGTCCTGGGGCCCCCCAAAAGCAGAGCACAGCACACAGGCCGGGCCAGGACCATGCTGGCTGTGTTGAGGTCCAATGTGGGGCTCCCAGCCTATGGCAACAGAGCCCAGGGCCCCTTCTGGATGAGTGTGGGGGATGGTGAGGGCAGCCCTGAAGTGGTGCTGGAGTTGGGGGGCATTGTCCCTACCCTGGTACAGCTTATCCTGGCTGAGCCCTGGGGAGGCCAAAGCTGTTGAGGGTCAGGTCCACTGCCCAGTGGAGAGAGTGTGATGGCCAGATACAGTTTAGAGGTCACAGCTTGTCCCACGGCAGCACAATTCCGGGCATGGGCTTCTCCTGCCTCCAGTAGCTCTGAGTGCTTTTGTTCTTCTGGCAGACTCTGCCCTTTCAACCATTCTGCTGGGGGCAAGCTGACATGGGATGTGCTTCTTGAGGACCTGGAACAGTGGGGCACAGGTCCAGGGAGAACCCACTTGGTAGTTTTATAAATGTCCATTACCTGATACGGAAATGAGATGGTATTATTTTCCCCATTGAGGGGGGTATTAGTAAGCCATTAGAAAAGATTTAACTACACTGCACAGTAAAGCTCATTTTCAGTCAGGGACAGTGGACCTCCTAAGTCATGATGAACTAGCAAGTCCAAGTTATAATGTCCTTCTTGTGACTCTGTCCTACTATCAGCTGAGATAGAATTAAATTTCTCCCTTGTAGCTGGTAAAACGCTGTGAATTGCATTTAGTATGAGAATAATGCTGATAATATGCTGATGTTTAAGTTGTTGCTCAGTAGGGCTCACTTTAAATCAAGGACTTTTTAGTTTCCCATGACTTGCCAGTGAGCTGCTGCACAATAAACTGGGTTGGAGCATGGTGATGCCGTAAGGGGTATGCTTAAGATTTGAGAATTCACTATAGCTGGGTGGCTGAGTAAGTTAGAATATTAAGGGTAGAAAACGGCCTGTCCTTCACATGTTTGCATTCTTCTGTATAGATAAAGAGGCAGTGAAGTCCAAACATAAGAGCTGGGCTTCTAGGCCTGGCAGAAGCTGAACGGGGGTGGCGATAGGCAATAAGGGACCATTCTGTTGGATGTTTTAGGGGCATAGTAGTAAGATGGGATTTAGTTGGATAGATGAAAGGGGTGGGCACTAGAGGTTATAAAATTGGAGAGATTGTTATGAATTTGCTCTTTTGGATCATCAGACACCACTGGTAAAAGCTGCCCTCTCCCTGCATCATGAGTCTGTCTCGCTTCTTATCTTGGCCGAGCCAGGGCCTGACGGCAACAATGGCCAGGAGACCTGACCTGAACTGACCATAGAGACATTCCATATCATAGGGCAAAATGTCCAGTACATACACTGGGGGAAATTGGCTGGTAGGGGCTAATTGCTGCTGGAAACAGGCTGAGCATTGGTCAAGCAGTAGTGAGTAATTGTGTTGTGTGGCACTTGTCTTTCTTGGGCTGTATTCCTCTCATTCTGTTGTCTCCATTGTTGTTGCGATTATTATTATTGGTGCTGGCTGTGTAGCACATAATTGGTTAAACCATGACAGTCTCCTATGATGGTATTGGGAAGGAGTCTCCTGTGATAACAGTATCTTAGAGTTGAAATAATGTATTTATATGGTTTATGTATTTATATATCCACATATTTAACTTGGAAAACAATCTTTGTTTAAAAAGGAATTGGCATAAAGGTGACTGTTTTTTTAAGAGAGGGAAGCCTATTTTGGCTAAGCAGGTGGTTCTGCATAAGACTGCCATCTGGTAAGACACAGTTGTCTCCATAATCAGCTGGTGGCTGCTGAAGCTTAGTTCTAGCTTATTTTCCCATCTGTGGAAATACAGCTACTTGGGAAAAAAAAACAACCAAACCAAACCAAACCAAGCCAAAACAAAAAAAGACCACCACCACCACCACCCCCCCCGCCAAGGGAAAAAAAAAAAAAGGAAAAAAGGACCTAGACCCTTTGGCTGTTTCAGTTTGTCACTGGACAAACTAGGCCCAAACACCAAATCTTGACTCACTGCTCTAAGCCAACTCATAAAATGTCTATCATTCTGTGCTGTTACTCATTTCTGGGAAGGCAATTATGTTTGTCTCTCTGGTTTTGAAGGAAAATGTGTGCTGTTGCAGGGAGTAGAGTTGGCTCATGGAAGAAGGTGGTGTAAGATTCCCAGCATAGCATCGCACCCACCTGCCCACCAGCTGTTAGATGCCTGAGCCTGCATCCTTGGCACTTGGTGATCACGGAGCAGTCTTCTCATCATGTGTTTGTCAGTCATCTTTGTTATTTTCTGTCTTGTGAGAACACAAAAATGAGCAATGAGGACAAGGATCAAAGCTTCAAGGCCCTGGAGGAACTGTGGGTGAATCACATGGATGGTCTCCAGATATGAGGCAAACACAATCAAGTTGTCAGGCTGCTGCAGAGATCATGCTGGGAAAGGGGCAACTCTCTGGGGAGGATAAAGTGAACACAAAGGCCCAGAGCGGGGAAGAAAGGTGGTTTTCTTGCAGCTGTTTCCTCATCCGAGCCCTGTTGTGATGCTTGTCTGAGGGACTTGGAGCTGTGGAATTGAGGGCTTGGTCTCCTAGGCTTGTTGTCCCAGAGGTGTGAAAACAGCTGGGGTAATGTAAACCTTTAATTTAACTGGTATTTGCTCTAATGCATGGTCAGTGTTAGAGCACTGCAACTGCCAAAGAGCGTGAACCACATCTATTTCTCAGCTACATTTATAGCAGAAAAGTACCTTTGTTGGAAGATTGGTGTGAGGTTTTTCATTCCGCACTTCTCTTGTCATTAATGAATGTAGATTCAGGGTGTTCAGTCTTTCTGGCCAAGGCATGAAACTTGCAGTTTCCTCTTTTAAGGGTTTTGGAACACACTGAAATGTGCCCCCCATCTCACAGTTCAAAGGGTAGCTTGGACAAAAAATCTTTTTAGGTCTGTAACAAGATACATCCACAGTCTAGAAGAGAGAATGTGATTTTGCCCATAGTTACTGCTTGACAGATGTGGCCGTGGCTCAGTGAGGATGGGGAGCTCTGGTTTTATTGCACTATTTAAAGAAAAATGCAATCATCAGGCACAGTCCACATGGGTTCACAAAGGGAAAATCCTGTTTAACTAATTTGATGTCCTTCTATGATAAGATCATCCACCTAGTGGATGAGAGAAAGGTGGTGGATGTAGTTTTTCTGGATTTTAAGAAGGGTTTTGATACTGTCCTTCACAAGTGTCCAGCTCTGGTATAAGCAGGTTCATGGTGGGCTGGGCAAAGAACTGTCTGAAAGGCAGGGCTTAAAGGATTGTAATGAATGGGACCACATCTGGCTGTCAATCTGTCACTGGTGATTTTCCTCAGAGCTGTTTCTGTTCGATATATCTATCAACAATCTGGATGCAGGAGTTGAATGCATCATGAGCAAGCTGAAAATCACTGTAGGTCTTTTGCAACAGAAATAGTCTAATCTATTTTTCTGACGTAAGGTGACAACTACTGTTAAGGAAATTTCCCTGTCTGACCATCCAGGACCCACTCTGGCAGTCACCCTCATACCATCTGAGCTAGGACCAAGGCCCTTTCCCAGCTAGAAACTCCACACTCACACACTCAGACGGGGTTTTCTTACTGGCTTGACACCAGGTTTCCCATAGCACAGTGTCAGACATCTAGGTCCTTAAAATACTTTAATCACAGTGCAGTAACAGAGTAACAGCTGGAGCTGGTGCCTCCAAGGTTGGACCCTGAAAAAAGGAACCTGTGGGCTTTTATACCCTTACAATCAAAGGGCAGAAAAGTCTGGAGTCATTGGGAAAGTGGAGTCGTTGGCTCTTGCTATGTCTCTGAGTGTCCAGTCTCCTGGCCAGGCTACAGGTACCTCTGTCCCTTCTTTTGCAAAGGGTCAGCAGTTCACGTCCTCTTGCCTGGGGCTTGGACTCAGGCTTCTGCCCCTAGAGCTCAACCTGCAGCTTACACACTGAGCAATCTGTGCTGAATGTTTTCTTCAACAGCATCCTACTCTTCACGTTCTGTTTTTTCCTTTTTTTTTTCCTTACCTAATGTCTCTTCTTATTCTTTGCCTTTGGAGCTGGATAGGTTTCCTATAGGAGCCAGTCTGGCTCTGGCTCTCAAGCATCTTTTATCAATCATCTATGGTTCCAATATTGTATAGTAAATGAGTGTGACATATAGAGCCTGGACTAGAGACAGCTATGAGATGACTCATGTATTCCAGCCTTGTTAGTGTCCAAGGCAACACTTCTTCTCCCAGCATGGCTCTGTAGGAAGATATATGCACTGTACCTGCAAGCTAGCAGGAGATTATGGTTTTCCTATGGTTCCCTATGCTTGTTTCCAAGCACCTGGCTCCCTCTGCACTGAGCGCCAGAGATGTGAGATTATTTAAGCTTTTTGCAGAAATTTCCCATTTCTTAAGAAAACCGTATTTTGCTGAAAAACTATTTAAATAAAAATGTTTACTGACTGTACTTTTAGATGTTGGCTCTACTTCCTCCAGAGATCATTTCCCTAGATTATTGTTATAGTTTTTATGTATTTCTTCCCCATCACCTCCTCTGTCTTGCCACAACAGAGAATAAGTGACCTAATTGCGGACATAGAGTCCCTCGTGCCTCACAGTTCTTGAGGACACATGCCCTTTTCGTAGCTGTTATAGTCAATGTCAGACACGAGCAACAGCTGGGTGAAGACCCATGGGGCAGAAGCAGAGAGTGAGACCTTAAGGATTAGTCTGAAAATGATGGTATGAACATGGAGGGGTGTCAAAAGCTGAAAGAGGGGCAAGGGAAATTCCCTAAAGAATGAGGTGCACAAGATAAAGACAAAGGCCAGAATGGGAATCAAACCCTTTGTAGTGACCACTGATGGCATCCCACATAGGATTTGACCAACTGAAGGAAGTGCTCACACATTCAGATGATATAGTTCCCTATCAACACAGTAACTCCCTGTCAACCCAATGTCTAATTGATCCTTCCAGCTTTGTGTTGAGTCCTTGGCTTAATCCTTGTCAAAGCTGGCTTATGCTTTTGGTCTGGTAGCTGACATGGGACATGATGGGAATTCAGGTTTCCTTATTCTCCTTTTCCTCTTGGTATACGCTGGACAATGGGCATGTGAACAGTGGCAACCAAGTTATTACACCTTAGTGAATTGTGGTGAGCTGCAAGGACCGTGTGTCCTCGGCCTGCCCCATCTGCTAAGACATTTGTCACTAACTCTTTGGTCATGAACTCACAACACCTAAAATACGATCCACTATTCATGGGTTAGGCAATGCTATTATTCAAAAAGAGGAAAAAAAGAAGAGCAATTGGCTTAAACTAAGGAAGAGTGTGAGACCAGAGACACACATTTTGTACCTTGATGATGTTACAAAGGTAGCCAGAGCCACTGCAAGTCACAGGCACCATAACAAAACCCACAGTACAGCCTTCATGGGGGAACTCAGAGGCTCTTCCCACTGTCCTGCTGCACTGCAAAGAGCTTTACTGGAAAAGCCTTCTTTTCCACATGCCCTCTCCATTACCTGCCCCCAGTGTTGTCTGTGCAGGTGAGTGACGTACAGCTTAAATACCTTTAGTTTCCTGGAGTGTTGTATTATCATGAGCAAGACAGAGCATTATTACACCCATTGGCAACTGATTTGTTAAGAACTGCAATCCCAGTCAAGCTAAACAAAAGTAAACAAAAATTTTGTACATGGAAGCAAACCAAACAGAAGAGCCGAATATACTGGAAGAAGAGTTGAATAAGATAAAATCACATTTTGTACTAGTCATCCTAATGCTGGCCTGCATGACCTCTCTCACTGTGCAGCCAACCCAGGACCCCTTTTTCTACCTGTCTTGTTGTGGTTTCCATATGCAAACTCCACAGCCCTTAGTTGTCCTTCATGAGAACAAATGCACATTTCAATATTTATCTTCCTTTTGTACAGAAACTCAGTGTGAAGTTCTGTTCAGATTCAAATCTTGCCTCCTCTCCCTACAGATGAACTCTTATTACTGAATTGATTAAAAGGCAGTCTGCTCCCTGTGAAATTACTTGATCTGAATTGCTGTCATAAGGTGAGGCAGGACATTTATTCTCCTGTATGCACTCGCACACGTGGCTTGCTACAAGCTCTCAGGATTGAGACTGACAACGAGTAAATCAAGGATGATTCAGCTGAAAGTGAATGGCCCCTGACCTAGATTTTGGAAGCTAGAGTCCTTCATTCATATTCAACATGAACATGGGACTGCTTCAGTTAGGAAGCTACCGAGCTGTGTTAATCCCAAAAGATGTTTTTAGGAATGATGAAATAGAAATATGACATAGATATTATTTTAGATTCCTAGTGGTCCTGTATACATTATGTTGGCAGTGCTGCCAACTTGGACAGTGTCTACCACAGACCACTCATCACTATTCTCAGGCTGGCATGGGAACTCTCAGGATATATATGCCTGAAACACATGACAGATTTCTGGCTTAATTTTTAATTAAAGCAATTCCATGAACCCTTGTGTGTTCACACAAAGAGCTGGAAAAGCTGATGGGAGAACTGTATCCCAGGAGCTTTGATCTGAAGGCATCTTCAGAGATCTGTGCTTCAATTTCCTTCTCTGACTAGCTGGGCTATCTCCAACATGGCTGAGCTGGCCATGGCTTTCATTTACCTGTGTCCTGGAAAGCTCTGAGGATTGAGCTACCTTTGGTGACCAGACCCGGGGTTAGTCTTCTGTCCCATGTCCCAGGTTGTTGTAAGCACAAAATAGTAAAGAAAATGCAAAGCTCAATAGGCCGTGTGTGCAAGCACAGAAACAGGATGGAGACCTTGTGGTTTGTGTTACAACGGCATTGGGGAGGGAACATGAAACAAGGCATATGTGGTCTCGTTCTTCTACCCAATACCCACAAAACTTTTGTACAAACCAAGTACACTTCTTGCCAAGAAATGTTCTGTACAACATGTCCACAGAGAACAGAAGATTTGACCGCAGTCCCACCCATAGCACTTTACACAATAATGATTAATAAGATATAAAAAGTACCCAAATTTTGCATCTAACCAAGGAATGAGAATTTGACTCAAAATTGCAGGGACAAGTCAACCAGTTGATCCTCTTTGCCCACTCTGAAAGGGATGTCTTTTGATAAGTCTTATGCCCTCAGCTGTGTTGAGTGTTGGCCCAGGATACCAAGCTTGTGATTGCAATCAGATTGTTAGTGCTATATATAGCTACTCTGCAGTTATTGCATTATCACTGGCCATGCAAAAAACCTTTCTATGTTGCACAATAAACTGTGCTATTTGAGAACCCCGCTGGCTCTTTTGAATATGACTATAGTTCATTGAATATTTGTGCATCTGGTGTTGGACCTCTAGCTATGTTTCTACAACACCAATTAAAAGCTTTTCCTCATGTCAGATGTGGACCCCTCAAACTTCAGTTTGTTGCTCCTTGTTGTATCTCTTGCCCCTGATGAGAAGACCTCTGTTGCTGTAGGTCAACCAGTTGTTGGCTGCTATTAGATCTCCGCTTCAGACTCCTCTTCACCAGACTGACCAATGCCAGATCCCTAGACATTGTCTGTATGACACGTGCCCTCTCTCCTATCCTGGTAGCCCTTCTATGCTCCTTCTCCAGTTTCTTGATCTCTAGTTTCAGATGTTGAACTGCAGGCCCATCTTCATTGGTCTGCTTGCCTCAATAGTCCTAATGCAGCCCAGTATGTGGTTTGCCCGAATTGCAGTGGGAGCACATCACTGGCTCATAATCAGTCTGGCATTAACAATATGGTAAGATATCACAGTCAGGCCAGGGTAGCTCAGGAATATCTGTCATCAGTACCTGCACTGATTATGGACTTTTCCTCATGGACTCACAGAAAACTGGTAACATTATGTCGTAGGGTAAAAACCGAAAGTAAAAAACGGTCTTTGTTCCTGCCGTGCGGACCAGGGGATGCCCGGCGCCGACGCCTGCCGCTGGCTCCTCCATGCCCTCCAGCCCTGGCGGCGGGAGCTGGTCCAGGGCAAACCTCGGTGCGGTGGCTTCGCCCTGCGCCGGCGGCCCCGGCGGCCACTCCCGCTCCCGGGCCGCCCGGCCCCGTGCCCGCGCAGGTTTCAGTGGCCCCTTTTCCNCTCCGCCACTGTCCGGGACCTGCGTCCACGTGGAGGGTGAATCTGCGGTTCTGCTGCGGCGGCTTGGTGGTATTTTCCTGGGAGGGGAGGGAGCTGTTTGTTCTTTTTTTTGATCACGTTTTTCTCATGAGTAGTTTTCTTTCTTTCTTTTTTTCTTTCCCTTTTGGATGGGGTGGACTTCTCTTTTTTTCGGAATCGCATTCTTCCTTGTGGGTTCCTGGGAGGCGGATTTCCTCCTTGGGGGGGGGTTGTTTCTTTTTTTTTTTTCCCTTTGTGGGTTTTTTTTCCTTTCTTTCCTTTCCCCCCGGGAGGCAGGTGGTCTGGTGATTATCTGCAGCTATTCCCCGGCGTCCAAAGACCACATCTCTTCTTCCATTAGCACTAAATCCCTTCCTGGGGCTATCGGGAAGGGGAGGGAGGGGGCGCTCGCGGTTTCTAACTTTCTTGAGTGTTTTTCTTCAGTAAAAGCCGAGCAGAAGCTCGCACTGCTGGGGGTCCTCAGACTGGCCGTGTGCTCCCTCTAATTACCCCGGCGTCTCCCCGGGAGCATCAGAGAGAGACCGGCACTATTTCCAGAGCGTCCTCATCCCAACACGGGCCCTGGGAAACTTAATTTGTCTGTTTTGTTTGCACTTTATTTGTCGGGTTTTGTGTGTGCGCGAAATAAACTGATATTTGTGTGTTTTCTTCATTTTGGGGTGTGTCTGTGACTTCTCTCGGAATCTCTTGTCCAAAATCACTAAATTTGTGGTAAAACCACGACACATCAGTGCTCAGTTTGTACACAAAACGTGGCTCATGCCAAAGGACTGTTCTTCAGCCACCTCTAAATAAAAAAGCCATAGCAGCAGACCTGCACTCAAAGAGATCTCAAAGGAAAACCTGATTGCTTTGTGAAGAGGGCTGTGATTTAACTTCTCTCTTTGACTTACTCTGAAGCCTGGTGTCCCAAAAACGTAATAAGGACCAGTGTGGGAAGCACCATCATTTTAAATAATGCCTGTATGGCTTGTGGTCTGTAAATATCTCATCAGATATTGCTGAGGATCTTAGCTCTGATACCCTGGGAAAGTTCCAACATAGATAATTGCCTCCTGCCTAATTCAATTCATATTTAATAGAATGGCACCACTCAAATGAAAGCCCCAGGGTAGATTACTGGTGGGAATCAAGGGTGCACAGAAAGAGCATTAAGTAAGGGAGATGGAAATCCATTGACAATGAATGTTTGGGGAAAAGCTCTCCTCCACTGCCCCAGGAAGTCCTCAGCCAATTTCCCACTTTCAGCTGTGCCTGCCTGAACATATGGAAAGACATCTTGGGTTTTGCTTCTTCTGGAAGAGTGATGTCATGAAGGATTACATTGTTGATGGTGTCATGAGGTGTGCCACAATTCCTTATGCAAAACTCTAAATAAACCTCATGTTCTCTCCAGACCTTGTTAGTAGGTGCAATGTAGATATGAACTTTTGTTTCCCTATGAATGCTGTCCCTCCCATGGAAGAAAGAAGGCATCCTACTTGCCAGTGCTTGTGGGAGGGCAACAATACTGTGACCATACAACTCTTGTAATTTGGCTATTGATGTACACTGTGCATTCAGAGCTGGCACCATTTACAACCTGTGTCTATCTGTGTCCAGTATTCAAATATGTTGTCTGCAAAGGAAAATCAGAAATATTGCTAGGATAGCTGGAGGGTAGGCATGTCAGAGGGACAAGGAGATCTCTCAGGTCCTCCTCTCCTCTCCTCTCCTCTCC
>VYZS01018590.1:1414-18228 GCA_013400695.1 Neodrepanis coruscans | reverse complement strand
TCCTCTCCTCTCCCTTCTTCTTCTCATGTTCTTTGAGATTATATTGAGTTTATATCATATCCTCTGTGGCAGATGATGTGTGTGCACTTAGTGAAAGATCTGTCAGAGATCCTAGAGCCAGATAGGTCAGGGCAGGACAAGAGGGCAGTAGCAGCTGCACCAGATCTGGTTCCCATCTTTGCATTTTGTTACTCTGGGTGCTGCACGGAGGCACAGAGGGATGCAGTTTACCTACATTTATCTTTGTTTTGAAAAATTGCATCACTACAATTCCTCTCCTGAATAAAAAAATTGGATGTATCAACTTCCTTGCTGCACTGACATCCTTCTGTTTCATCCCGTGGGAAGAACCTGACTCACTGTTGGTCACCCCTTTACCTGGCTGACAAGAATCTCCTCCTCTCCTTTCTAAAAATCATGTCTAAACTGTGTCTTTCGGCTAATCCCAATCTTACATTTTACAGTCAGGTTCTGAGAGTCTGGGCAACATCCTACTGGAAAATCAGCCCTTCAGATAAGGCCCTAGGAAGAAGAATCCTAGAATCACAAAATGATTTGGATTAGAAAGGTCCTTAAAAATCATCTAGGTCCAACTCCTGACATGATCAGGGACATCTTTCTCTAGACCAGGTTCCCATCCAGCTCAGAGCCCCACCCAACCTGGCCTTAAAGGCCGCACTTCAAAGGATGGGATACCTACAACTTCTCTGGGAAACCTGTGACAATGTCTCACCACCCTCACTGTAAAGAATTTTCTCTTATTTTCTGATCTAATCCTGCCCTCTTTCAGCTTGAAGCTGTTCTCCCTTGTCCTGCCACTGCATAATCTTGCAAATAGTCCCTCTCCCATCACAGAATTGCTGGAGTTGAAAGGGACTTTAAAGATTATCTAGTTCCAATCCCCAATGTCCTTTCCACCTGTGCAGCCTGGGGATTCCCTCTCTCAACTCCCTGTCAGCAATAAGAGAACAACAGCTTGTGAATTCCAGGGCCAGCCAGCCTCAGCAGGGAAATTAGACCAGATCCTTCAATTAATCTTTGAGCCCTGAGAGCAGACCTGCTGCAGTCTGTGCAAGTACAGAAGGAGAAAACTAAGAGTAGGACTGACTAGATTTTTCCATTTCAATTCAAGCTGAATCAATTACTCATCCAACTGTGCTTTTCTTGTTATGCACTTCAGGGATATTCTCACATAAGTGCATTCTGAGGCAGAAACCTTTTTTAGAGGGTGTGTAATAATTCAAATAGCAAGCTGAGGCAGCTCTCCTTGGCAAGCTGGAAGTATTGAAAGGATCTTGGCTTCAGTAGATGAAGATAATTGGGGAGATTGGACAAAGGAGAAAGAAGAGTGGGTAGAGAGCTCATTTCAACCAGTTATGCATACAGAATGTTAAGTAATCACATAACTTGCTTGTAATGATTCATCTTGGTGATGTCTTCAAGTTCTGGGCTAGTTGTGTCTTGCATCCATGCTATAGGCCAAAATGGGACAAAAAACATCTCTGGTTTTCAGTGCTTGTTAAATATTGCATAAGGGACTCAGCTCCCTCTTCTAGTGGATGCTAACTCTGAAGGGGTTAGTATGCCTGGGTGTGGGCCTGTGAACTGGCACTATCAGCTCACAAGTGGTGGAAAGTATCTCTGAAATGAGGGGAGACATGTACTTCTAGACAATGGAAAACATGGGACTTTGCCAGCAGGCTGCTTTTGGCAAAGTCGGCTCTTGCCAACTGTAATCTTGGCAGAGACCACATACAAACCGTGCACATGCCTTACTTCTGCTGACATTAATTAGCCATTTCCTCCAGGGCCAAAGGCATTTTGGTTCAGCAGGCACTGGACTATTGTCCAGGATTGCTGTGTTTTAATTTTGGCTTTGGTTTATGTGGATTTTCTTCATCCTTCCCTTGGAACCTCTATCTGCAGACTGTAGGAGGAAGAAGTTTTCTTTGTCCATGACACAGTGGGTTCATAGTGCAAAACAAAGGGAGGAAGAGCCTTTTTCCTCTTAGTGTGAATGCCAGCCCCGCCAGCCTAACATGAGAAGGGTTATAGGCACATGTTTTTTATTGGTGACAAGCTTAAGTGTCATGTTCTTAGGTTTGAATGTATAGAAAGCCAAATTTTGGGCAGCCTGGGGCAAAGGAAGATCTAGGAAATTGGAATCACCAAATCATTTCTGGAATGGGGATGTCATAAGAGACCTATGGCACACTTGTGCCATAGTGCTTCATTTCAGTCCCATGTGATGATGAATTTATATATATCTGATTAAAATATTTATATATATCATCATGTATTGAGTTATTTTAACTTCCCTTGCAAGGGATCCACTGAGCTGTTCTGTCCATGGTGGAAGTATGCCCACATCCCAAAATACGAACCTGAAATTCTGCAAGACATCCCAGCAAAAAAGCCATATCCCTCAGTACCAGGACTGTCTGCTGCTGGGTCATGTTACAACACAGATTTGAACTAAAACAGATTTGAGTCCTGAATAAATTCAAACTCAGTTGGCCAAGATGCATAACACAGACTTTAGGAAGCACATATTCTTCTACACATGACTGACCCCACACACCCACTATCCTGAAGACAGATTTAGTGTGGTGTTCCTTGCCCATGCCGACGAAACCAAATGTGGACTGCTGCCACCTTGCCCTCTCTGTCCCTCCTGGCATGGCCACATGGCCTTACCATGTTTCTCCCTTCACTGTGGGGTAAGGGTTATATGGATCTGCTCCCTGAACTGCCTTTCCAGGGGAGCGTAAGAGCATTGGCAGTAGTGCAAGGGAGAAGTAGGAGAAGAAAATAGAATGAGAAGGATACACAGAGCCAGCAATATGGGAGAAGGAAGTGGTTAACTGCCACGGTGAGATACTATATGGATTTAGTGCAGTCAGATGACACCTGATTTGACCTATAGACAGCATAGTACAGTCTGTGCTGGGTCTAATCCAGAATAAAACCTGCCGGGTCAGAGTTAATCCTTGGAATACACTTCTGTCAGCAATGCCAATTTATGTTTCACCACAGCTTAGCTTCACATGGCTACAGCTTCTTTTTCTGGCATTAGGAGCTCTTTGGATGCATACGGACAGGGCATTGGTTTTCTGCTTCCTCAGCTCCATTCTCAAGAAAAATTCTGATCTCACAGGCAAGTATGGCAGGAAATATCTATTCCTTGGCACAGCCAAAAAGGCAGTTTAAGACCTGCAGCTGTTTTCCCCTGGTTCGTAAACAGCAGGTCTTGATGGGTGCAAACCTGTGTGAAACACAAAAGCTATTCCCTTAGCAACTGATGGTACAACAATAGATTAGGGGAGCTGGAGCAAGCCTCGCTTGATGTTGTTTGCCTTGCCTCAACTGAACTTTGCTTTCAGTGGGTGAAACTCTTTACTGTCTCTAACACTGCCGCAGAGAGTTATCCCCACAGTGGGGTTGTCATGGGGAGTGAGTGATGTGAGTACAAGAAGCAGGTCCTTCACGAGATCACTTTTGGCAGGGTACCTGTGCTGTCTGTGAGACTGTGAGGAAGCCTCTTAGCTCTTCTGTGTTCAGGTCTCTTCACTAAAGCATTTAGGACCTGGTGTTGCCTCTTTCTATGCAAAAGTGCTGGTATAACTGGATCTGTGGCAGTTATATTTCCCTAGGGACTGCGTAAAGCAAAATGCTATCAGAGCATCTCATGAATGCATGGATTTTATAGCTTTGGATCACTTGATATGGGGAATATTGTAGGGATAATGCAATATACAGGCTCATTGCATGAGATTCAGTTTGCAGGCTAAGACTGCAATTCAGGGAATCGAATACATTTAGTCACTGTTTGAAATGCTCCACAGCATCTGAAAAATGCTCATGTCAGGCCTGACACAGGAACTACAGCAAACCCCTGAGAGCAGCTTTGCATGGCAACTCAACGGGAGTGTGCAGCAGATTTGAGCCCTATCTCAACAGTTCTGCTTGAGGTCATGTACCGTTGTCAGCCCTGTGCTGCCCTAAAACCAAGCACTTTATCTTCAGTCACAAAACAGGATTTTGAAGTCCAGATGCCAATGCTACGATGTGTAGTTATGCTTGATTTATTTCTTCATTCAGTCTTGGGATACGTGAAAAGAAGAGTGTGTAAGTCTTTCCCAGAGCCTCAGATTCACCTTCTCTTTTATCTTTATTTGCAACTCCCATCTAAGGTGAGGTGACCCTCAAACTAAGGTTTTGCATGCAACCAGTGAAGGTAATTTTGACATTCTTTATACTGAGATGCAGATATTTAAAGACCTCATTAAGACAATACAGGGGTCTGGGACACAGTTTTATTCCTCAATCTTTCACTCTGTATATGTGCAAGAGTTAAAAATTAAAGATGACAAAACCTTTTAGAAAAATGTTATGTTGAGAATTGTATTTTGGTCTAATATGAAACTGTCCCAGTCTTTTAATAATCCTATAATCCCTGTTTTAAATATCTGCCTTTCTTCTTTCACATTTGTTTTCATTTTCATTCTGTATCCACCTAATTTATCATTTCCATACATTTAGTATCACTAGCACTGGAATTTCCCATGTCTTATCTGTATGGCATTATTTTTATTTTCTCATTATACTGCATGATTAAGCTGTTATGTAAAACTCTTTTAATCTGTTTCCATAAAACTGAATGTCTCTGGGGTAGGATCATTAAAATCCTGTGGTTTTCCAGATGATTCCTTGAGGCCTAAAAGACACACAAACCTCATCCATTTGTCGATATATCATCCCTATTAGGTGCATTTGTAATGCCTCAGGTTTGAAGAAGTGGGGCAGACAGATTACAGACCACATTTGAGGTGATTTTTTTTATCTTTGTCCCTGATAAGTTAAGAAACTTTTTATTGGGATATATTCTTCTTGTTAAACTCTGACTTCATATAAACAAACAGTTTGCCAAGGGCCCCAAGATGTCTGTGGTGTGGTCTTCTGACTTGCTGAAACCAGTTGCTTATTGGATGGTGTAGCAGAATGAGGGCCTATGTGTGAAAATGCATTTATTATCATACATTAACTCAAAGAGAGCTTCTTGCCAGAATGATTTTTATCCCCACAATGAGGGTGTTTGGTAGTGAGTGAGAAACTCTGGTCAATGTCCTTTTAGGCTGAGTAGGTATGAGCATGATATAGAATTATAGAATTGTTAAAGTTGGAAAAGACCTCCAAGATCATCAAATTCAACTGTCAGCCCAGCGCCACCACCATGTTCACTATGCCCTCAGGTGCCATATCCACATTTTTTTGAACATCTTCAGGGATGATGACTCCAGCACTTCCCTGGGCAACCTGTTCCAATGTTTTACAACACTTTCAGTGAAGATTTTTTTCCTAATATCCAAACAAAACCGCTTCTAGCACAACTTGAGGCCATATCACCTCATCCTATTGCTTGTTACTCGGGAGAAGAGACCAGCTTCCACCCGGATACACCCTCCTTTTAGGGAGTTGTAGAGAGTGATAGGGTCCCCTTGAGCTTCCTTTTCTCCAGGCTAGACATACCCAGCTCACTCAGCTGTTCATTATGAGACTTGTGCTCCAGACATTTCCGCAACTCTGTTGCTCTTCTCTGGATATACTCTAGCACCTCAAAGTCTTTCTTGTAATGAGGGGCCCAAAACTGAACACAAAGTCCAAGGAGCAAGTCACAGAACAAGGCATATTGAGACCCAAATCTGCAAGAAATATTCTTAAAAGCAGATGCAGTGTTGAGCCTGGTTACTTGCTGGGCTTGAAGCTCTGAGCTTTTTAAGAATTAAAATCAAAATTGACCTTTGTAAGATTTAGTTGCTGTTTCAAAAGCACTCTGATTGCTGCCTCAGCAGAGGCACTGAGCAGTAAATTGCTTTTGATGCATTACAGATTTTTCTGGTTAGTTGTCACTGACAGTGATGGCTTCGATGTTGGTCTGGTCTGCAGGATTAATCTGAGGACACCCAACAGCTGTTCCATGGTAATTGTTTCAGCCTGCCCAGTTCTTTTCTGGAGGGACACCCATTAATTAGGAGTTTATCCATTGCAACGTTCTGAACCCCTCACGCTCTTCCATTGTGACAGATGTTGTGTTGTTCTCTGGGCCTTGTCTGGCAAGGACTTGGCAAGCACCTGGCCTAGGAAGCCCTTATTTTGGATATAGTACACTGGAATAAATATCTAATATTCCTCCAGAGCTGTTCTTTGTGCACTGACCTACAACTGGCTGGAATCACATGGAACAGGCTAATTGTCCCTTGCAAGGTCGCTTAGGTGACCTGTTTCTTTCTATCTTGTCCTTTCCAGTCTGTCCTTCTGAGGATAAGAAGTGTTAAAGTCATTTTTCTTGTTGCATACACAGATCTGGACTCTGGCTACCAGAAGCTGCCACTGGTTTCTGACCCATTGCAATCACTGGTGCAACCAACTGTGAGGCAACTCTGTGAATATCTCCATGTAGCACAGGGCAGCACCTTTTGCTCTGGATCCTGGAGGTACCCCTATACCAAACCTGCTCATGGGACCTGATCTGATGTCTCCACACAGGGCTGTGTCATGAGCTGTACCAGCTCTTGCTGATCTACCAGGAGTGTCTCCATTTCTGAGTGCTGTAGAGGTTTGCTTGGATCTCGCCCACTGCTGTTCATTGTTTCCTGTTTCTGAATATTTATCTGGTATTTGTGGAATATCATATAATTCCATGTCCCTGCCATATACAGGGATGTCTTTCACAAGATCAAGGTGCTCAGAGTTCCATCCAGCTTGGCCTAGAACACTTTGAGGGATGGCGCATCCATGACAGGTGGGGTAACCTGTGACAGTGCCTCACCACCCTCACACTAAAGATTTTTTCCTTATATCTAACCTAACCATGCTTTCTTTCAGTTTGAAACATCCCACATCATTAGAGCTTGTCAAACAGTTGTTTTGCCTGGGGGCTTGACATATGTTCATCAATGGACCCATTTCATCATGAATATGTAAGAAAATGAAAGAACAGTGAGACAAACCCAACAACAGATTTTGCTTTCTGAAAGTGATTGTTGGTTAAAAAAATCTGCTGAAACCAATGCAGGCCTTGAGCAAACATGCTCTTCTTAATACTGTATGTCACACTCATTTGGGAATACCTTTATTTTATGATGCTTATCACACAATGAATAATGTTGGATTGGAAAGTGATGCACATCATCTGGGATCATGTCTCTCGGTGCTTCAGGGCATGGCTTTCCAGGTTCCTCCTTATGCAATGTGTCATGCTCCACAACAAGGGGCTGGGAAAAGGAGGCAGAAACTGGCACTGAGAAGCACACAACACCTGGGCTCATTAGAAATGATGCGTGCTTTGCTCACACAGAAGAATTCCTACACCAGAAAATCCCACAGCAGGAAAGAACAGTATCAACAGAGTGAGGTCACGTATCTCAGAAATGCCAAAATCTGTGCTTCAGCTCAAGAAAAAGTGGTAAATGAGGTTGTCTGGATCTTCAAACTTCAAATACCTCCAGTATAACAGAACTGCTACATTTTGTGGTGGTTCGGAGAAAGCCTGTGTGTAAATACATCCCACCATGACCGGGGATTTGTAACTACAGCTCAAACTTTTTTCTCGAGGTTATTGGTAACAATTTATTTTCTTTTCCTGATTTGGCTGCATTTGTCAATATCCAAGGCAGGTCTTACTCAGCTATGACTGCCACTTTTTATGATAAAATCTGGTTTCCTGTCAATGTGATTTTGTTAGTAATTAACTGAAAGGGAAGGGAGGGTGGGAAAGTGATAAAGCAATATTTTTAAGAAGAAACTCAATTAAGGACAAAAATTAACGCCTTAACTAATTATATATATCCTGTTTCCAAGTATGTAGTCTGTTTTAAGGAAGCTTTCCATGCTAGAGATGTGCAGATAGGAGCAGTGGATAGCCAGAGGGAAGGAGTGGATGAGTAAGGGATTGAATGAGTCTTTGTCCTCCAAATAGTCCCAAATCAGCCTAGCACCTGCAGCCTCTTGATGCCTCATCCCCAAGTTGGCTTTGGATGGCTCCTCATTTTCCCCACAAAATGACGCTTTTAAAAGAAGTTTATAAAATCACATTGTCTTTACTAGTTCCTTCCCAAATTCCAGTGTGATGCAGAAGGCAGTCACTTGTGCTTCCCAGAATTTGGGATCTTCATCATCAGTTACAGCTTCCAGCTATATGGGGTGGAGGGTTTTTCTTGCAGAAAGCAGGAAAAAATAGAGCCATCTAGTAGAGACAGAGACTTCCCGACACATTAAATCAGGTTGCCAGAGGCTTGGGGTCAGACCACACTTTTAAGGGACAAGAGCAGACCCAAATTATTTGAGAGCCCAATCACAAGTGATTCCTGAAACACTGAATTTCTATTCTACCTTGAGGGTCCTAACAACTGTCATGAACAATAAGTATAATGCATGGATATTCCCATTGTATTAAAAGACTTAATCTTGTATAAGACTTGTTCTTTGACATTGGACTATGGCAGTATTAACTTTGTCCTGATGTACCAACTAGAACTGGTAAACTGGTCTGCCTCAGAGGCCAGCCTAGAACTCAGCTAGCAAACAAGCTCTGCTGCTGGTAAAGCTGGAGCAATTCAACGAAGAGGAGCTTGAAATATGAATCTCTAATAAGGGCTGTGAATATCTAATAGGGACATACTTTTTGCATCATCTGCCAATGGATTCAATAGGTGGTGTTTGTTGTCTTGAGTCCTTGAAGATAACACTGCTAATCATTCATGCTGGAACAGGAAGCTCGTTGGACACGCTGAAGTGCATGCAAATCTATCTTCACTCAGAATGCTTGAAAGGCAGCCGGATTCCCTGGCAGTTATTTCAATTGAAAGGGTAATTACTTTGTTGGCCAAGGTACCAATAATTCATCAATGTTAATGCCATAAATGGTGTAGGATCAAAGGTAAAATAAAATGTCCCTTACATTCCTTTAAATGTCTTGATCTCTTGAAGAATGAAGTTTCATGATTTGATAATATTCAGTAATTTGATTCTGTGTATTTCCTCTAAGAGTGTTGCTGCACAAGTGCAATGACATGTTAGCTACCATCTTTTTTAGCCACATTCAAGCAGCAATTTTATGTTATTGCATTCATACTATTTCTAGTTTTCAAATTCTCTTCCTGTCCTGGCTGGGGACAGGAACAAGGACAGGGCTCAGTGCAGCTGCCTGGGAGCTGGCAATGGCACCGTGCCAGGGAAAGTCAAATGTGTGACAACTGACACCCTATTACAGGAATGTTGCTCTTCCAGACACAAGGTAAATTCCTTGCTGAAAGAAACCCTTGATTCTGAGACCTCCCATGAAGGCATCAGTGAGGTTTTGCTCCCTTGAACCACCCAGGTGCCACCAGTCCTCCTCCAGCTCCTGTTTCAAATGCTCAGCAGAAATCAGCAATAGGTGGGGAGAGGCCTCTCCTTTCTGGAGCGGGGTAATTTGGTGAAGAACTGGCTGGAACACAAGGTGGTGGTGGGAGGCTCTGAGAGACTCCTAATCAGGAGTGGGAATTAGGTTTATGCTGACCTACAACCACCTGGCTGGTTTATTAAATAACAGCTAAGAAAAATGGCTCTTGAATTGACCTGGCCTAATGGAAGATATCCCTTTGTATGGCAGGGGGTTGGAACTAGATTATCTTTAAAGCCCCTTTTAACCCAAACAATTCTGTGGTTCTATGAAAGCTTCTTCAACCAGAAGCCAGCAAGCGAATGATGAGACTCCTTCTGTTCTCACTCTTTGGGCAGATGTACTAATCCTTGCTTGGAGTGGTTAAGGTTTCTGTATTATATTTTCTTGCCTAGTTAAACAGATCGGCAAGTTCTGCCAATCTCTGTTCTAGAGAACAAGGAATCAGCTCAGAAAAAGGGGTGGATTCTTCTACAGCTTTCTTATGGGCTGTGGATGATTTCAGTGTTGAAATGCCCAGCACATTTTGGCTCTGTCTTTTGCATCGTGTGTAAAAGGAGGTACAGGAGACACCTTTGCTCTACTGCTCACACAGAAGTTGTGCCTGGGCTTTTGGGGCACTCTTAGACTTGGTCTCTTACTGGCAATGTTAGAACTCTTGGGGATGTACAAGGTCCTGCAGTCACAGGCAGCCCCATGTCAGCATAGCCTAAATGTTAGCCTAGTGAGGCTTGAAAGTCAGGACTGGCACATTGTGGTTAAAAATGCCTATCACGGATCTGATTGCCCTTCCTATTTTTTCTGGAGCTGTGTCCTGGTAGTGTGGGGACAGAGAGGACGTCTTTGCTGTGGCTGCCACTAGTCTAGGTGTCTCTTTGGACTCAGCTGAGTTGCCTTGCCTTACAGTGACCCTGTGAACAGAGTTTAATTCTGGCCACCTATTTGTCTGCCACTGCAGAAAGTGCTTCACTGGTTTCGTAGCTGCTTGAGGGGAGCCCTTGTCACAGCGCTGCCATCCCTCGGAGCTGCACTAAGAGGGATGAGGGGCCAGCACTCTCCACCCAGGCACATCCTGTCCTTTTGGTTCATTTTCAAGTCTTTCTTCACAGGAACAAGATGCTCGTCTCAGCCTCAGACCATCTCACCACCAGGGGGTTTATCCTTAGCACTGGCTNATCTTCACTCAGAATGCTTGAAAGGCAGCCGGATTCCCTGGCAGTTATTTCAATTGAAAGGGTAATTACTTTGTTGGCCAAGGTACCAATAATTCATCAATGTTAATGCCATAAATGGTGTAGGATCAAAGGTAAAATAAAATGTCCCTTACATTCCTTTAAATGTCTTGATCTCTTGAAGAATGAAGTTTCATGATTTGATAATATTCAGTAATTTGATTCTGTGTATTTCCTCTAAGAGTGTTGCTGCACAAGTGCAATGACATGTTAGCTACCATCTTTTTTAGCCACATTCAAGCAGCAATTTTATGTTATTGCATTCATACTATTTCTAGTTTTCAAATTCTCTTCCTGTCCTGGCTGGGGACAGGAACAAGGACAGGGCTCAGTGCAGCTGCCTGGGAGCTGGCAATGGCACCGTGCCAGGGAAAGTCAAATGTGTGACAACTGACACCCTATTACAGGAATGTTGCTCTTCCAGACACAAGGTAAATTCCTTGCTGAAAGAAACCCTTGATTCTGAGACCTCCCATGAAGGCATCAGTGAGGTTTTGCTCCCTTGAACCACCCAGGTGCCACCAGTCCTCCTCCAGCTCCTGTTTCAAATGCTCAGCAGAAATCAGCAATAGGTGGGGAGAGGCCTCTCCTTTCTGGAGCGGGGTAATTTGGTGAAGAACTGGCTGGAACACAAGGTGGTGGTGGGAGGCTCTGAGAGACTCCTAATCAGGAGTGGGAATTAGGTTTATGCTGACCTACAACCACCTGGCTGGTTTATTAAATAACAGCTAAGAAAAATGGCTCTTGAATTGACCTGGCCTAATGGAAGATATCCCTTTGTATGGCAGGGGGTTGGAACTAGATTATCTTTAAAGCCCCTTTTAACCCAAACAATTCTGTGGTTCTATGAAAGCTTCTTCAACCAGAAGCCAGCAAGCGAATGATGAGACTCCTTCTGTTCTCACTCTTTGGGCAGATGTACTAATCCTTGCTTGGAGTGGTTAAGGTTTCTGTATTATATTTTCTTGCCTAGTTAAACAGATCGGCAAGTTCTGCCAATCTCTGTTCTAGAGAACAAGGAATCAGCTCAGAAAAAGGGGTGGATTCTTCTACAGCTTTCTTATGGGCTGTGGATGATTTCAGTGTTGAAATGCCCAGCACATTTTGGCTCTGTCTTTTGCATCGTGTGTAAAAGGAGGTACAGGAGACACCTTTGCTCTACTGCTCACACAGAAGTTGTGCCTGGGCTTTTGGGGCACTCTTAGACTTGGTCTCTTACTGGCAATGTTAGAACTCTTGGGGATGTACAAGGTCCTGCAGTCACAGGCAGCCCCATGTCAGCATAGCCTAAATGTTAGCCTAGTGAGGCTTGAAAGTCAGGACTGGCACATTGTGGTTAAAAATGCCTATCACGGATCTGATTGCCCTTCCTATTTTTTCTGGAGCTGTGTCCTGGTAGTGTGGGGACAGAGAGGACGTCTTTGCTGTGGCTGCCACTAGTCTAGGTGTCTCTTTGGACTCAGCTGAGTTGCCTTGCCTTACAGTGACCCTGTGAACAGAGTTTAATTCTGGCCACCTATTTGTCTGCCACTGCAGAAAGTGCTTCACTGGTTTCGTAGCTGCTTGAGGGGAGCCCTTGTCACAGCGCTGCCATCCCTCGGAGCTGCACTAAGAGGGATGAGGGGCCAGCACTCTCCACCCAGGCACATCCTGTCCTTTTGGTTCATTTTCAAGTCTTTCTTCACAGGAACAAGATGCTCGTCTCAGCCTCAGACCATCTCACCACCAGGGGGTTTATCCTTAGCACTGGCTTCACTCCCTTTTCAAAGCCATCATTGTCATTCTCCCTTTTGAGTCCTCCCTGTCATCCCCAGTTAGGACTGTACAAAGGTTTTTTCCAATGTCTCCTACATGAGCTATGCAACCCCAGTCCTTTCTACCTTTTACTTTCTTTGTCACACAATTGCTGTTTTTCTTACTTTTTCAGAGCTTTCTGGCCTGGATTCTTCAGATGTGATGTAAATCTGACATTATTTTCATTCTTTATTGACTGCCTTTATGTTTGAGCTCTTAGGATGAGAGGAAACAGTTTTAAGTTGTGCAGTGGGAGATTTATATTGGATATTAAGAAAACTTCTTCATGGAAAGGGTTGTCAAGCACTGGAAGAAGTTGCCCTGAAAACTTTGTTGTGTCACCATCCCTGAAGGTGAAAACAACTGGATTTTATGAAATCTGCTGGAATTTTCTGCTACAGGCTTGCAGGACAAGTTAACATTTTTATTATACATATACTCTGGCCAAGATGGGTGTCTTTCTTCTGCTGAACATAGAATCATCTTCCTTTTGAACTTATCTCCTCCTTCTCTTATTCCTGCCAATGTTATTTTCAGAATGGGATTTCTATTTTTTCTTGTCTCACAGATTTCTCTGACCTCCCCAGCCTCTGCCTCACCTTCCTGCAGAGCGTGACTGTTGTATGATTATCCTCCTCAGCTTCTGGAAACAGGAACATGCTGCAGAAGACAGGTACTTCAGGCACACCATGAAATTAAAATCTAAGAACCAATTTAGAAAGAATCTTGAGAGAGAATCTAATTCATCTCTCAGCCCTGGAGGAGGATCGTGTCAAGTTAAATAATTCCCTAATAAGTATTTGTCTACCCTGATTTTCCAAGCCACCCAGGTGGAGGACTCACACCTTCCCAGGGTTCACTGTTGTACCTGCCTGAAAATTCCCCCAATGTCTAATGTAATCCCCCTGTGATAGTCTTTCCTATCCAGCTCTTGTTTCTGCAGACATATATGATATGACTGCTTGCCCCCTGAGCACCATAACTGTTTTCACCTTCCCTCATAAATCTTATTTTCCAAGTCTCTTATTGCTGCATATTGTGTCTTCTCCTTGTTGTGCTTGGTTTCATTTCTAAAAAAGCTCATGAAAAAGCTGCAGTTTCACACCCTCCCTCCATGAGAGGAGGGACACAGCTGAGTCCTACATAATTCAGTGGGACTAGTGTAGTCATGTTGTTCAGGGAAAATCCCTTAGGCACTTCAATAATGGTCTTAAATGAAAGGACATAAAATTCAAATCACCAGAAACAGTCACAACCTCCCATCTTCATATCTGTATCTGTAGTGCCACATGTAGTTAAATAGAAGGATTATCCCAATCTGAGTGTCTCAGCCTGCCTGGGGACAGGGTTTTGTTCAGTCTGTTAAGACCGATGAGGAGTGAATTTTAATCTTGAACAGGCTGTAGTCAGAAGTTTGATTTCATTTTAACATGTTTACTGTGGCATGAGACCATTTCTGAGCAGAATAAAGGATTTCAGGGTGAAGATATGGTTTCCCGTTGTCTTCTTGTGATATCAGCTTTATGGACAGTGGGGTACCAAGTCTCTTACCTAGTGAAATTGCACTGATTTACATTCTAATAGCATTGTGGGTTAGCTAAGAAGAGGTCCCACTGGACTACTCATTGTATTGGGAAATAACAAAACAGCACTGTCCTCTGAAGAGGTGAGTCTCAAATAGTTAAAGCATACAGTAAGGTGAGAGAGAGAGGAAGAAAAGATCTCTGCTGCTGGCAGAAAATCAAAGCAAGAGAGTGAGTAGAAACATCAGTGAGATCAGTGATTTCTGTCTATGGATTTACAGGAAGTCTTTGGTAGAGCTGGGAACAGCACTTAGCTCATTTGCACATCAGTAGGAATTCTAAGCAGTGAAGCTCTCTCTGCTCTTTACTAAACACAATCCCTGCCAGGTTCAAGGTGGGACTCTCTTTCCAGGCATGCTGGATTTCCCTGCTGCCTCTCCAGAGGCAGCCCTTGTACTGGGCTGGAGCTGTCCAGGGCAGCAGGATGGACTGGGTGAGCCTGGGAAGGTCCTTGCACCTTGTATTTGTGATTCATTAGCTCTCTGTATGTCTGCATGCCCCTGATGAGCAGGACTCATTGTTTGGGTTGCCCTTGTGTCTGGAGGCCAGATGAGACCAGCACCCTGCTGTGTGACACAGCAGAAAGTCCACCTGGAGCAGTGTCTCATCCAAGGGTCTGATACTCAAGTTGAGAAAGGGCACAAGGGCATTTCAGTTCTCCCTGGCTGTCAATGCAAAGAGTCCTGTAGGATCATAAATGAAATGTCTATGTCTGATCTGGTGCAGAACAAGAGGATATTTTCAGGGTAAGGAATGGTTTCTATGAGGCAGTGCATCCTGCTAAAACCTGCATATGCAGCAGAGAACCTGCTGGCAAAATAGCAAGTTGGCCACTGCTTCTTGTCATTGGCCTGACATCATGAGATGTCAGGGCCTGGAAAACCCTCTATAACACTACCTAGGCTGTGACTAGGCTGTCTCACAGCCACATTGTTGCTTTCTGTCTTCAGATTTGGTCTGATCTAAAGCCCAGAAGTACAACAGAAGACTTCCTTATCAACTTCCAAGTGTTTTATATCAAAACTCAAACCCTGAAGGACCAGCTTTGTAGCTCTGACATATTCAACCCCAGGAACCCTTGACTAAGCCTGCTCCAAGGTGTGCAGTCATTTTGCAAGCTGCTGTTCAGTAGCTTGGAGAGGAAGCTCACTGCTTTGACACTGCTGGCTTTGCTGAGATACTCAAAGCATGAGATCTCCTGACTGTCTGATAACAATTAGGAGATGGGAAGCCAGCCAGCAAAAACTCAACCACAAGGAACATTTCTGGTTGGACCTTGCTATACTTTGCCTCTTTGGACCTAACAGTGAGACCACAACAGGGTTGTTCAAATGATTCTATCGTTGATATGTACAGCAGACTGAATGTTACTTGAAGTTTGCACCAGAGACACACCTGATATCAACAGGAAAGCCAGTCTTTCCCCACAGACTGCAACAGAGGAAAGACAAACAGCATTAAGCATATGAAGAAGAAGGCAAAACTTTTGCTTTGAAAGAAAAAAACACTGGTGTTCAGCAGTATCTATATTCTTCACAACACTTCCCCAACATGCACTTCCCCAAAACACCCTCTTTCCCCCCAGTTTATAAGGCCCCTGAGGCACACAGTGCTGTGTTCAACAAGACTTGCCAGTTCCCTGTGCTTACATCTCATCAACATGAAAGTGTCCCTTGGACTCATAATACTTTTGGCTTTCCTGGACCTCGGTGAGTTTTCTTCTGGGATCTGCCGAATTGTGGGACATGGAAGAAATCTGGGAGTGGGTGCTTTGTGTGAGAGGCNATCTGGGGTTTGTGAATCAGGGATACTTGAATGCCTGCCAAAACAAAGGGGGCTGCTTTCATCAGTGTCTCCAGGAAAACCTCAACACAGATTGCACAATGAAACAGGAAAAATAAGAGAAGAGGAACGTGAAAAATGCTGATCAAATGCTGAATTCAAATGGAAATTAAAAGGGAAGTGAGATCCCTTATGCTTTTTACTCATGAACATGTCGTTCTTTCCTCAGGGACGTGCCTTCAGTGTGAGTTTTGTCACGGCATAGGACGAAGCTGCTTTGGCCCCATGAAAACCTGCACTCGTGGTGAAGATACCTGCGGCATCATTCTACACGAAGTCCAAATAGGTAGATGAGACATCCACTATGTCTGTGTGCCAGTGTGGCTTCCAGAGTGGGGCTCAGGCATGTGTCTCTCTCCCCACTTCCTTCACTGCTATTATGATCCACCCCTGGATAAACTGTTCATTTTCCTTTTACTGACAGAGGAACCAGAGGTCAGGATAGTCTGAGAAGGGAAAAGCTCTCTATTCCTCTATCTCAAGAAGCAGTTCCTTATTGGGAGTGTTTGGTTCTTAGCTGGGGAGGGGAGGACCATGAGCAATCTTAGGCTTCTGACATCTAGCACCGAGAGTGCACTGGTGATGTGTGGAGAGGGAATTTGGTCTGTAACTGACTCCCTCTCTTGAGCAGGGAAGGAGACCAGGCAGCCAGGTGGTACCACCAGGGCTGAGCTATCACCATGTCATTGTAGTCATCATCATAGAATAGTTTAGGTTGAAAGAGACCTTAAAAGGTATCTAGTTCCAAAACCCCCTGCCCTGGACAGGGACATCTTCTGCTAGACCAGGTTGCTCTGAACCCCATCCAGCCTGGCCTTGAACACTTCCAAGGATGGGCCATTCACAGCTTCTCTAGGCAACTTGTTATGGTGCCTCACAGCAAAGAATTTCTTCTTAATGTCTAATCTAAATCTACTCTTT